>KQ986782.1:6241-23315 GCA_001598015.1 Dorcoceras hygrometricum
ACTGGTTCTTGCAGGCACTATCAGTGATACCTAGGGGATCATGGGGCGATGTTGCTAGACGCTCTTACCATGATCCGTTGGGCAGGTCCGGAATTGTGATTCCGGAGCCACAATGGTTGTGGGCCCACGGCTAGCTGTATCCCTGAACCATTGACACTATCAGTGATACCTAGGGGATCATGGGGCGATGTTGCTAGACGCTCTTACCATGATCCGTTGGGCAGGTCCGGAATTGTGATTCCGGAGCCACAATGGTTGTGGGCCCACGGCTAGCTGTATCCCTGAACCATTGAGGGTCACACAAGTACTGGATTCGAGATTCTCGTACGGATACTCAGCTCAATGTGTTGAGCATGCGAAGAGGATTTTGGGAGTGCGACTTCCTAAAAAGTCAACAGAAGTTAAATCGTGATTTGCCGATGTTGAGGGGCAAAACGGTCATTTTGCACTGGGGTTCTGAAAAATGGTTTTTCAGATCATAGTATTCAGTTTTGGAAACTGAGTCGATCGGTCCGATCTGATCGGCGATCGGAGTTATAATGAAGTCTCGGTGATGGGGATGGACTGAATGTTCATCCGTTGGACCCGGGCCCGTTGGCCGGTCCAAGTCCATTCTTAACTAATTAAGCCTAGATTTCATAACTCAACAACTCAAAAAACCCTAAACCTAGAACACTAATCAAAACCCTAGCCTAAATTGCGCCGCCCCTCCTCTCTTCTCACAAGCCGCCGCCGCCGCCGTGTGCGTCGCCGCCGCCGCCGCCCTCTTCGCCGGAAAATCGTTCCGGCCAACTTTTCGAGGAGAATCCGTTCGCACCGATCTCGTCAGGCCTTCTAGTGCAGGCTGACAAAGGAGTCTCACATCCGGTCGTGGACCTGATTGGCGTTATCTACCGCAGTCTACCGTGAAGTGCCGTTTTCTTTACGAAACCGGTTGGAGCCAGGCACGAGTTGCCAGCAAGGTATTCCTTTAAAACACCCTATGAATGTCATAGTTTTTGATTGTTTTATCATATTGATCGTCTCCCGGCACATGTTTTTCGTTCTTCCGCTGCCCCGCCGGGAGGCGTGATCCGAATCCCAACAGACATTCAGTACTGCGTTTCAACCCAGACTGATGGACAACCAGAAAGGGTGATTCAGATTTTAGAAGACTTGCTCAGGGCTTGTATTGTGGATTTTTCAGAAAGTTGGGATTCCAAATTACCACTGGTAGAGTTTGACTACAATAACAGTTTCCAAGCTTTGATTCAAATGGCTCCCTATGAAGCACTCTACGGACGAAAGTGTAGGACACCACTTCATTGGGATGAAGTTGGTGAAAGAGCTGGTATAGGACCGGACGTAGTGGAGCAAACAACAGCAGCTGTTAGAAAGATAAGAGAAAGAATAAAAGCTACTCAAAGTCGACAGAAAAGTTATGCTGATAATCGAAGAAAGGAACTGAATTTTGAGATAGGTGATCACGTATTTGATAATAGCTCCAATGAAAGGAGTTATGCGTTTTGGAAAGAAAGGAAAACTGAGTCCAAGATATATTGGACCATATGAAATTTTGGAGAAGATAGGAACATTAGCCTATCGATTAGCACTGCCACCGCAGCTGTCAGTAGTACATAATGTTTTTCATGAATCAGCTTTGAGGAAATATGTTCCCAATCCTTCGCATGTGCTAAGTCATGAACCAATCCAGTTAGCACCAGATTTGAGCTATGAAGAGCGACCAGAAATAATTCTCCTCCGAGAAGTTAGAAGATTAAGAAACCATAGCATTCCTATGGTTAAGATACAATGGACTAACCAGTCGGAGCGAGAATCAACGTGAGAAACAGAAGCTGATATGCTAAGTCTTTACTCATATTTATTTGGTACGTAAATTTCGAGGACAAAATTTCAATAAGGAGGGTAGAGTTGTAACGCCCCAAAAATCCATACGACCACATTATGCATTTTGTTCATTTTATAGATTTAAAATGACATGTTGAAATGCTATGCATTTCTGTTTTAAGTGATTTCAGAAAATAGATGTGACGCAGCTTGTTTCAGTGGATGACTCCAAGGGTGATGCACGAGCAGTTTTTAAAGGGATTGAAAATATCTTTAAGGAGGATATAGTTCCCCAATCCTTACGCATGTGCTAAGTCATGAACCAATCCAGTTAGCACCAGATTTGAGCTATGAAGAGCGACCAGAAAGAATTACTCCTACCGAGAAGTTAGAAGATTAAGAAACCATAGCATTCCTATGGTTAAGATACAATGGACTAACCAGTCGGAGCGAGAAGCAACGTGAGAAACAGAAGCTGATATGCTAAGTCTTTACTCATATTTATTTGGTACGTAAATTTCGAGGACGAAATTTCAATAAGGAGGGTAGAGTTGTAACGCCCCAAAAATCCATACGACCACATTATGCATTTTGTTCATTTTATAGATTTAAAATGACATGTTGAAATGCTATGCATTTCTGTTTTAAGTGATTTCAGAAAATAGATGTGACGCAGCTTGTTTCAGTGGATGACTCCAAGGGTGATGCACGAGCAGTTTTTAAAGGGATTGAAAATATCTTTAAGGAGGACAAATGATTTCTTTTGAAAAAGGTTTGGTGTTTTACAAATTAAAATGAGAGGAAGGGAATTTTACTAAATTTTATAAGTGTGTCATGCTTAATTTCACAAGTAGCATGCCACTAATCCCTTTCATATAAAAACATGTTTTGAAAGCAAGATCTTTATCATTTGCAAAGAAAATCTTTAGTGTTCTTCAAAATATTTTCCAGAGAAGTTCGTGCGTTGCTTAAAGAAGAAGATTTCTGCAGGAATCGGTTGCTGTTACAAAGCTTCGTTAAGGCAAGTAAAAGTTGATTCTTGACTCACCATTTAAAGCATATATTGATGTTTTCTGAGTCTTCTTGCCTATATGTTTTTAAAGTTCATGTTTAAAAGGATTTATACATGAAAAGGAAAGAAAGATGGTAATGTTTTGATGCTTCCAGATGTTTTACAGAAAGTTTATGATGTTTTAAAAGTACTGAGGATTCGAGTTTAATCCAAGAATGTTTATGAATGTTCTTCCTTTCAGTCGTTGTAATATCAGAATTTGATAATTATGTAATCGGTAGTTGCTAGTTGAATCAGTATAAAGTCTGGTTTGATAGGAAACGGCTGATAGCATAGTTGTTGTTTTGATCTTACAAATATCAAGTCAAATTTCAGTAGTTGCGTTGTTTTCGTAAAATCAGTAGTTGCACTGTTCATTCCAGCTGTTGCATTCAATTGTAGTATTCCAGTAGTTGCACTATTCACTTCTAAAGTACTATTCATTGTGACTGGTACTATCATTGCGACTGGTTCCTATTCCTTGCGTTTGGTTTCACGTATGTTAGCGCTTTTCTTGCGACTGGTTGATGTGCTAACAACGTCGTTTCATTTAATACGTTTGTTTTTAGTATAAAGACCTTGCAGCTGGTTTCTTTTAGCTCAATCCGTGAACAGTAGAATTCTGTTTTGTTTCATAGTACTGTTCCATTTTGTTGCGACTGGTTCCTGTCTTGCGACTGGTTCCTATTCATTGCGACTGGTTTATTTCAATGATATGTTAACAAAAGCTGAATTCGATACTCGGAAAAATTTTAAAGTGGAAACAAGAGTTTTAAATGATGGAACCCGAGGATTTGAAGAAGGAAAGTTTAAAGAGAAGGATGTTAAAGGAACAAAAGTTTATTTTAAGATTTATGGAAAAGATAACAAACGGTCATAATGGGTGAGGTGAGCAGCTATCAGTTGCCCTCCAATAAAGAGAAGGGTGAGCAGTCGTCTATATGTCGGTTGCCCTAACGCAAAGAAGCCAATGGCTAAGGCTGATATCGGTAGTCACTTGACCAGGTGCAACACGGACCTAAGGAGAGCTTCTGAGCCATAAATCTAAGGAAAATGATAATGAAGTTAAGATCTGGGCTATTATCCCCTGTCTCCAAGTTTATGAAAGAATGAATGTTAATGAAATGTTTACGAAAGAAAATGATATTAATCATTGATGTTCCTTTAACTTATGTATTGATCAGATGTCCACCTGCGTATTGAACTTGTTATTATTCAGGTTTTACTTATTGAGCCCCTAGGCTCATTAGCTTTTAAAATGGTGCAGGTGAGACAGCTGGAGAGCGAACAGAAGGTGAAAATTGAATCAGCTGCTGGGTGGTGTGTGTTTGTCAAAGGCCAGCGTTTTCCGTGTCATAGCTGCTGTTGTTCTATTTTCGAAGTACTGTATTAGATCAGTTGCAACAGTTGTACATTTATATAGAATATCAGCTGTTGTAAATCGCAATTGCAAATATTAATAAAGTCTGTTTTTCTGCAAATGTTTCCAGTAGTTGGCGCGCAATTGAGTGTCTGTTAGATTTGTCTTCGTGTTTTCCGTTTCTTTTTAAAGTTATAAGAAATACAGCTTATAACAAATTGTCTTTCAGCCCTTCTTTTTATTCGAAAATTTTTTATTTACCCGAATTCGTGATTCTCGTGGGTTCGGGTGTCACAGGTTTTCTCTATCCACTGTGTAGCACCAGCAGTAATGGCCATCACCGTGTTTGCTTTCATAATCTTCATGGGTCCATCTGTTATGACGAACCACATGTCATCATCCTGAGCGGCCAGATGGGCTTGCATCCAGACCTTCCAATCATCGTACTCCTCCTTAGAAAACATAGGAATTTTATTGTGAGAAGTAGACATATTGAATATAAGCGCAGAAGATCAAGTTGTTCAAAAACTGAGATGACAAGGCTCTGATACCAATTGATAGGATCAATTAGGATCGAAAATAAGCCTAGGAGTTCAGAAGGGGGGGTGAATGGGACTCCTTGGATTTTTATTTTTCAAATCCTTAAAAATGATTTTACAAGCCTGTGCTTAACTCAAATCTGAGTGACCATATTTGAGGCTCTCAGTACAAATCTGTTTCTCGGTTAACAAATAATGTGTGGAAATAAACCGATTAAAAAGTGAACAGTAAAAATAACGATGCAGATAATGTAAATAGAGTAAGGGTCAAGAATTTGTTTCTAGAAGTTCGAATCTCAAATCCTATGTCTCCCCTTCTTCCTTTTCAGGGAGGTTCCAATATAATATTTAATGAATACAGCTTCTGTAAACACCCAATCACTAGAGCCTCGCTCAAGGTGAAGTCCTAGCACCACAATACAACACAGATTTCACTGCTAAATACAACAAATGACCTTTTAGAACTGCTTCACGTAGCACGTTCTTTACTGACTCTGTTTGAATATTACAATGGATACAACACGCAGAGTTTGTAACAACTTCTGGTTCTTTTAACATTATGAATATTTGTCTAAGTTGAACCAAAAGGAATCTCGAAGATTATTTCTGTTTAAGAACTGAACGGCTGTTCTTCGAGATAGTGAGAGCTGGGATATTGAATAGATTATGACTTGAAGGATTTTTCCCAAAGAATCAGATAGATGGAGATTTTAAATCGACAGAGAGCTTCTCCGTTTGAATCTCTTGAGCTATTTAACATCCATCTTCAACTATCATTTAATGATCCAGTAGACACAAGCCTCATTTGAATATATTCACCGTATCATGCATTAATTGCTCCATTAACTGCTGAGTAGAGGTTTTGATGCTGTTGTCAGAGCTTTGTTGACTGTTCTTCGAGATAGTGAGAGCTGGGATATTGAATAGATTATGACTTGAAGGATTTTCCCAAAGATCAGATAGATGGAGATTTTAAATCGACAGAGAGCTTCTCCGTTTGAATCTCTTGAGCTATTTAACATCCATCTTCAACTATCATTTAATGATCCAGTAGACACAAGCCTCATTTGAATATATTCACCGTATCATGCATTAATTGCTCCATTAATGTGAGTAGAGGTTTGTATGCTGTTGTCAGAGCTTTGTTGACTTTTATACCAAAGTGGGTAAACATCATATTCACCAACTCTGCGTTCTGCAGAATATACTCCAAATAGCTCTGATATTGTCTATCTTCAATCCATAATTTCTAACAGGCTTTATCTGATTTAATCTTGATCGTTGAATCATCTGGAATAAATATGTGATAAGATCTGAAAGTGAAATCTGAAATCTGTTCGGTTCTGAACTCAAATCTAATTCAGACTGATTCGACTAAATCAACTTCACTGTGAGACCCGAAATATTATGAGATTAATTGAGTTAATTAATCGAGTTTAGCATAGACCAGATTTGGCGTGATCAGATCTGGTATGAGCCAGCTTTGGGCTGGTATGCTTGGTTAATTAATCAGGTCAGTATAAGCCTTCGAACAGCTCTGGATTGTTAGAGATACTTCCGTGGGGAAATGATCAGATTTGAGTGTCGGGCAGTTCTGGTTGGTTTTATTCAGATTTGGTAGTGAAATCTGGTGGTCGCACTATATTTGGTTACGCGTGTTGGAAGTTCTACGCGGGTAGTGATGCGAAATCATTTTGGGAGAAGCCAGATCTGAGTTTCGAGCGTGGTTAGTGAGATGTGGATAGGTCCGGTTCGTTGTTCCGGTTTGTAGTTATGGGGTAAACCGGTGCGGTTCAGAGATTTCATATTTGGAGGATTTTGTGAGTCAAATCTGAGAACGCGATGCGACGCTGTTTAGTAATTCAGACTTGGCTATCTAGGCAACGTGTTCAGGAACAGTGAACTTCTGGGTGACGCCGGTTTGAGAGACGCGTGTATTAATTAATTGATTTGTGTTGTGACGTCGTTTGGATGGGTTCCAAATCTGTTTCAGCGCAGAGTCCAAATCTGGAGTGATACTCATATCTGAGTTGGTTAGCTTGGATCTTAAGTTGTCGGTGACTGCTGTCTATCAGATCTGGGAGACTTAAATTATTTTAAATAGAGGACTTTGACTCTGGTCTCACCATTATCTCTTCCCGACACTTATAAATATTTCTCGTAACCTTACCCTGTCGCGATACCCTAGCTACAGTTCACCGAACCTTATTTTCTCCGATTACCGACGGTAGACAGCTCCGACGGAAGCAAGAGTGGTAGTGCTGGACTCCTCTTGTAAAGGCGCTTCGTTCTATACCTCTTTCGTAGATTTTGGAGAGCTGGAAGAGGATCGTAGGAGAAGCGACTCAGTGTAGCTGTTAGCATAAACGCGGATTTGCTTCTGCTGTTCAAGTAGCTATTTGGATAAGTGTTAGTTCCTACCTTGTGCTTTGTTTAGAACTATTGGTTGAGCTAGAAGGGTAGGACAGAGCTGGTCGAGTTGTAGCTCCTAGTTCGTAGCTCTGAGCTTGCGTCCCTGAGTTAGCGTTGTTGTTTGACTTAGCAGGTTTCAGATCTGGTTGCTCGGGACTACTTTTGTTGTAATTATAGCTCAGAACTAAGGTACGCATGTGAGCTTGTTTTACAGCGTTGGATTTCGCATGGATATTATGTGTGCTGCTGTGTATGCCTCGGTGCTGTTATCGCTTGCCTATGTTGTGTTGTTTATTGCAAGATGTGTCATTGCATAAACGCATTATTCATGTTGAGCTCAGATCTTGTTTAGCCGTGCCTTGTTGTCTTGATCTGTGCGTACCAGGATGCCTGTTTTGGAGGCCGAGCGGGTAACTCCCGTCACCCTCATCTCCCTGCTGGGATCTATTAGCCACTATGAGCGGAGTGGGTAGCTCCCACATCTCATGAGTTGGGCAACAGCAGGTTGAGCGTTGTGTTCAGCATCTGGTACCGTCTGTTGAGACGAGTGGGTAGCTCCCATATGCTCACACACCCAGTGGCCACTATCTTCTAGTTGATTGGATTCTGTTGATGAGCAGTTCTTGAGATCATTTGGCTCTCTGCCTTCGGTTGTAGCCTTGTTCTCATGCATAGCATTCACATTTTATCTATTGCTATTTAACTGCTATTTTTCAGTTGCTCTCCATACTTGGATTTGACCCCGATGTCCCTCTGGGTCTGGTTGTCTTGTTTGCCTGTGTGTGTTTTCAGGTTATCATGGTTTCACCGCTGGTCGTGGAGTTGAACCAGCTGGTAATGCCCCGGGAGGTGGATAGAGTGTCCTGATTATATGTAGTAAATACATATGATATCTTTGTTATATTATATTGTATCTATGTTGAGCGAGAGACTCATCTTTTTGTTGATTGAGAGTCACTCCGTGTTGTATCGTTGTTTGTTATTGTATTGGATTTTCAGCGTTGTAAAACCAATATTTTGAATATCAGTGTATTTTAACTTATGTTTTCGAAGTCAGGCCAAAAGCGAAAATTTTAGCCACTATTTTAATGCTTCCGCAATCGTTTATTATGTGGTTTTACTCCAATTGAGCACGAGGCCTGACATTCACAATATTTCTCATTACGTTTCTTCCCCCTTTACTCCCTAACGATATCTTCTGATCTGAAATCTGATATATAACCTCTGAAATACTTGAGTAGATTCTGTCCAAATCTGAGTCTCTATTACTGATCAGATCTGATAACTAAGCCTTTGTACTGAATCTGATACCATCGGATCTGAGTTGCTCTTGTCTGATCTGATAAACTCTCTTCCCCTTTATATACTCTCTTCCCAATCTCTCGGATCTGAATATACTACTTCCCTTTATACAATCAGATTTGTTAAACTCTCTTCCCGTTAAACACGATTACTAAAAGGTCCAGATCTAAGTCTTAAATTCAGTTCTTATCTTGTTTTTGTTATCACCAAAACTTATAAATTTAACTTAACACAACTCCCAGCAGCCTCCACATGTGAATGCATCATGTTTCCAAAATAGATGTTATTGCTCATTTCCTATTGGCTTCCTTAGATTTTGCATATCCTGCAGGGTATTTTGGCACGCATTGTAGAACCAGAGTCAATCCACCAAGTGTTATATATCATATTTACCATATTAGATTTATAACAAACAAATGGGATAGGAATACCTTTCTATTGCCAATCCTTAAATTTAGTGCAATCTTTCTGTTAGAGTAGGTGTCCAACTAGCCAACTTGTGGCATGTGGGTTCTTGTTGACTCTATGTAAAATGATCTTTATTTATTAAATTCACATATTTACGGTATTCTTTATCTTCATTATTATGATTACAAATTGTTGGGTAAAGACCTTGAATGCACTATAGTGTATGTTAGATGTGATAGTGAATTTGATGGCTATCATGAAACAATCTAATAGTCACTGTGTGTTTTAAACAAGTTCCTAGTCGATTGGGCCATCCAAAAGAGGATAAGGGTCGCCTGAGCTTGAGACTAGCATCTGCGATGCAAAGTACCAAGTTTCATTGGTAGGAAACATAGTGATGTTATGAGCATGTAGATGGATAGTGACATGGTGATCTATCGAACTACCCTCGTTCGAACTTTCAAGTGGTTATCATTTGTCAAGTGGATTAAGTCCAAGGTCTTGGTTGTGCAGATTAATTCTCACTACTCGAAACATCATTGAGACTCTACATGATAGGTGCCTCACTTTGACCCGTTTACCGACTCAGTTGGCGTCATCAGGTGGCGGGATTGCGTGAGGTCTCAATGCATGTAGGAGTCGATGCTTCATTGTTTAGGATTCACCGCTCGCCCTTGTGCGTGGATATCCTATGCTATCTGATGAGATAATAGTGTGACAAATCTCTTGCCAGAGTACTAGATGTGTTTTAGGTAAATGGGTTTACCTAGTAGCACGTGCGATGTCACTATTTGATCTTCAATATATATGCATGGCTATAGAATCTCTAGCGACTCTCAATTTACCAATGGTCGTTGATTCCATCGGGATATTTGAGCTGAAAGGACCGTACTGTACGCTAACCATGAACAACTGGTTCTTGCAGGCACTATCAGTGATACCTAAGGGATCATGGGACGATGTTGCTAGACACTTTACCATGATCCAATGGGTAAGTCCGAAAATGTGTTTATGGAGTCACAAAGAGTTGTGAGCCCATGACTAGCTGTATCACTGAACCATTGAGGGTCACATAAGTACTGGTTTCTCGATTTCCGTAAGGAATTGTACACGATTTGTTGGATATAGTAGGAGGAAGGATGATGGAAGTGCGACTTCCTAAAATTGGATGGGTAAGTATGACTTTATTTTTAGCTAATAGGGCCTAACTGCTAACTTAGATTAGGTGGTCCGAAAAATTGTTTTCACATCATAAAGTTCAGTTTTGTAAACTATGAAGATCGATCCGATCTGATATTCGATCGGAATTATGATGAAGCCATAACGATGGCCTTGAAACCAATGTTCCCTGGGTCAGTGCCTGACCTGGGCCCATTAACCTGGTTTAAGCCCACGAAAAATCTGTAATTGGGGCCTTGGGGGAGTCATTTATATGTACCAAGTTGTGTTGACAACTCTCCCCCTCAGCTCCCCTCCCCTCTCTCTCGCCCTCCTCCTACCGCCGCTGCGCCATCGCCGCCCATCGCCAATGCCGCCGTCGCCGCCATCGGAATTCATTCCGACCATCTCGGCATGGAGATTCCATCTGTAGTACTTTTGCTGGTTTCTAGTGCAAACCAGCAAAGGATTGAGATTTGGATCATGGACCGGATTGGGCGTTCATCAGCCATTCAACCGTTGAAGGGCCATTTTCCTCATGGACTGGTCGGAGCCAGACGCCTAGTCGCCAGAGGTAAATTCCCTAAACATCCTGTGTATGTTTAGATATTATTTTTGTGTATTGACCATTCCCGGGCATTCAAATTTTAAAACTTCCACTGCACCCGGGAGCGAGATCCGAATTCTCCGGTGCGTCAGCACTTTTTTCATGTGTCCCTTCTTTTTATAGAAGAAACACTTGATTTCTTTCTTAATGTCAGGCTGGGGTGAATGTTTTCCTTTCTCGTTCCCCTTGACTTTGGCTTGTTCGAGAGACTTTTCTTGTGCAGTTAACAGAACATTATCACTTATTTTCATCAACAACCTGCATTTCTCTTGAACACACATTGTCAATTGAGTAACCATTTCTCTTTATGTGTTATAAGAAATTTTGAAAGGTTCATATTGTTGTGGAAGAGTGCATAAAATGAAGTGCACAAGAAAGTTATCAGATATATCCACCTCATGTGTTTTCATCCAAGCCGCTAAGTCCCTCATTTTCATGATGTGCTCTTGCACACCTTTCACACAGTGAGTCTAAGGGTTGAGAACTCCATTATCAGGGTGCTTGCAAAGCCATCTGAAGTTGAAAATTGTTCATCAATTGCTTTAAGTAGGTCCTTGACCTTGTCACGCCCTCGATCGAACCACAAAGACCAATACAGATTTTTGTCTTTATGAAAATAACGTAGAGGCGATTAGATCACTCCCACTTCTCATAAAAATAAATCTCATATGATTCACTAAATTCCTTAATAGTTGTGGGTTTGTCGTTCCTTATGTAATAATCAATGTTCATCCACCCTAGATGAAAGAGAACTCGTTCTTTCCAGACTTTGTAATTATCACCCTTAAGTTCGGGGATATCACAATGCTTATCAGATAAATTAAAAGGTTGTAGTGCGGAGAATAAATAAATAACATGCTTATCACTAAATTTTTTGAGGTAAAGTCATGTTTACCAATATAAATAATGGGAAAAAGATCTAGCGACATAAAACTTGTGTTAGAATCATAAACCCGGCTCAGGAGTTCAAGGGGGTGAATGAACTCCGTTGCCAATTTGAATCGAAACCTGATTTCAAACGATTTTACAGCTCGTTGCAAACCTCTAAGTCGAGTTACCAGTTTGGATGGTTCTCAGTGATAAGATGTTGTTTTGAGTAACAAATAAATTGTTCGGAAAGAACTCAATTCAACAATGAACAGTTAAGATATCCGTAAATATAAAAGATAGAGTCAAGAGATTTTTTTATGGAAGTTCGGAGTTAAATCTCCTACGTCTCTCCTTCTTCCTCAACAGGAAGGATTACCGCTAGGAAATTTGATTTATACAACTCTTGTACAAACCCGATCCGACAGCCAGCAGCTGCAGGAACTCCTAGCACTCAAACAACACAGACACACGATCTGGTTCAAAATACGAAGATACATCTCTAAGCTGTTTGGCTATTCTAGCACTCGACACTCTCTGACTATGATGTACAAGGATATCTCAACACTACAGAGTGTGTTTACAAATGTTGTATGGCACAGAATTGATAGAAACAATCTGTGAATGTGTGTCACTAGCTCTGAGCTGGTTCAATTAAATGAACTCTGTTTTTGCTTCTTGAAAGCTTGTAAGTTCGTAAGAAGTGTGAGATTGAAGCGTCTTAAATGCTTGAACTATTCTATATCTTCATTTAATGTGTTTCCTATTTTAGCATACTTTGCGCCGTCTTCAGTTATCTCTTTATATATGGAATTATCTCAAAATAGTTCCAACGATTACAAATCGATACAAAGAGGTCAAACATTTTGCATCAATCAGTACGAATCCTCAACATACTCTAAAATCCATTTTGATAAGTTGTCTTTACATAGCTGAGCTTCCAATCTGGTCGCTGTATCAAACTACTCTAATCTGGTCTAAGCTGATCGATTCCAATCTGCTCTGAACTGATCTGCTCTTGTCTTTGTTCTATTCTAATCCAGATAACATTCTTGGTTCTCTTACTTCTGTAATAAGATAGCGTATGTAGAACAATTTTGCTCCAAGCTGGTATTCCCATGCTGGTCTCCCAGCTGGTATGTTATATCACTTCGCGCTTTGAGCTGTTTTCTAAACGGTTCCAAACCAAATTGTTCTAGCTATTTTGTTTGGATTCTCTGCTCTTTGTGTGAGACCTGAAAAGTTAATTAAGATTAATTGTTGGATTAATCGGATTTTTAGAGATTTTTGGTGGTTCAGATCTCTGTTTGGTTGGTATTTTCAGGTCAGATTTCATATTTTAAGCAATTCTGGAAGTTTTTGTATTTTTGAGTAGAGATCTGGTTGTGAGATCTGGTTTTATGGTGAGAGATGGTCGGTGGTGAATCCAGTCGCAACGTTTAATTTGTCGTGCGAGATTTCGATACGCTGTCGTTTTTATGAAATCTGGATGCATTGTGTTTTAGTGAAGTCTGGTAGCGTGTTTGTATCCAGCCGCTGCTTTATCTTGTTTGTTGAGGGCAAAACGGTAGCGTTTTGATAAGTTGGTGCGATTCCGTTTTGAGTGTTGCGTCTGGTACCAGCTGCGAGAGATTTGTTCGCTTGTGTGTCGTCTGGTTGTCCAGCTGAGAGCAGATGTCAACGATGGTCAACTCTACTGTAGCTTGCGTCTGGTTATTTTGCGCGATAGATAGCGTCTGGATGACGTAGGTTATGCATCGTCGTTTTTGGTTAGCACTAAGGAATCCAGACGAGGGGTTAGTGACCAGTTGTTGGATCTGTGCGACGTCGTTTACGTAAGTTGGAACGCAGCGTTTTGATGCAACGTCTGGTACCAGCTTTTGGGTGTTAGACAATCCAGCTTTTTGATTTGAGGACCAGTCGTTGGGATGTTATGCGTCGTCTGGTGTTAGCGCTAAGGAATCCAGACGAGGGGTTAGTGACCAGTTGTTGGATCTGTGCGACGTCGTTTACGTAAGTTGGAACACAGCGTTTTGATGCAACGTCTGGTACCAGCTTTTGGGTGTTAGACAATCCAGCTTTTTGATTTGAGGACCAGTCGTTGGGATGTTATGCGTCGTCTGGTTTTGTCGGTGGACTTCTTAACCAGCTTTTACGTGTGTATTTAAGGAAGACTTGGTCTTCTATTTCAAGCACCAGATCCCATACTTAACGAAATATTCTCTCGATTGTCGACCTCTGTTCTTCGAACCCTAGTACTGTTCACCGTGAGTTTCTCCGACGAATTCCCGTCGTTTCCGGCCATTTTTTGATACGTTTGAGGTAGCGTTGGACTCCTCTCGAGAAGCTCTTTCATCCTATACCCGTTTTGGAGGCTGTTGTGGGCTGGAGCAGAAGCACGAAGTTGTTGGTTTAGCTCGTGCATTTCGTAGTTCAGGTAGAACTTTGTTTATTCGATGAGATCTTGTTCCTAGCCTAGAATTGAGCTTCCTGTTGAGTTGTTGTGTAGGATGATAGCTGGTTGAGCGTGTGTAACTCCCAGCGTGCTTTCTGTGTATTAGCGTCCCTGTGATTTATGCCATGTGTGCTTCGACAGGTTGAAATTCAGATTCTCGGGACCTTTGCTTGTAGTAATTGTTGCACAGAGAGTATAAGGTACGGATTTGAGCTTGATGTAGCTTGGAAGTTGCGTGAGATATCATGTGAGGCTGCTGGGATGTTTCGGTGAACATGGCTGTGTGTTTCTTGGTGAGCATTTGTGTTTATGCTAGCTGTTTTATTGATGTGCATACACGCATTGTTCACGCATTGTTTCAGATCCCTCGTGTATTGTATCTTGCAGCTTCGTATCTTGTATATTGCTGTTGTTTCTTACCAGGATGCGAGGGTGAGCGGCAATACCGCACTCTCATCTCTCTGCTGGGATCTGTTAGCCACCATGCGCCGAGTGGTTAACTACCACAGTTCATGGGCGAGGCAACGGCAGGTTGAGCTGTTTGATGCATCTGGTATTCGGGTGTAGTGTCAAGGCGAGTGGCTCATTACCACACTTTGAACACACCCCGTGGCCACTGATTCGTTGCAGATCTTTTGGAGCTATGTTTGAGTTCCTTGGCTCCCTTGTTGGTTGTAGCCTTCAGCTGTTGTCCGGTGTCTCATGCATAGCATCTGCATTTTATCTTATGCATTTCTTTTAGCTATTTCAGTTGCTCTTCGTACTGGGGTTTGACCCCATGTCCCTCTGGGGCTTGGTTGTTTTTCCTTGTTGTGTTGTTTTACAGGGAACCTAGTTTTTACAGCTGGTCGTGGCTTTAACCCAGCTGGAGGTGCCCAGGAGGTGGTTAGAGTATTCCAATTGCGTATAGTATATTTATATGTATCAGTACAGTTAGCCAGGGGATGCCCTGTGCTTCGTTGTTGTATCCTGTGGTTGGAGTCCGATACTTGTGTTTGTATGCTATACTATATTGTTATGGCTTGTAGCCATTTGTTGTTTGGTCGGTTTCGTGAACTGGGATATCTATTTTGAGTATCGCACTATTTTAAATTATATTGTTTTAAACCGTCAGGCCAAAAGCGAAAATTTTATCCACTTTTTGATAGCTTCCTCGTGTGTTTGTATGATTTTACTCTGTTGAGAGCACGAGACCTGACATTTTTGGTATCAGAGCTTAAGCTGGGATAAGCTCAATTTCTTTGATCACACTTGAGTCTAGGCACAATGTCGTGTGTTTCATGTGCTTGACTATGTGACTACGTGCTGCATATTTCTGTGTTATGTGCTATCTATGTTGTATCTGTTCTGTTTTGCTTGATCCTGTTGAGTGTTTTCGTAGATGCCGCCTAGAGGTCGTGGTAGAGGTAGGGGGCAGTTTGAGGAATCAGCTGGACAGAATGAGGATAGGCGTAGTGCTCGCAGTCATACTCGTGTTAGCGACGAGGAGGAAGTTGAGGTTGCGGCACCTCCTGTGGAGAGGATGGATGTCGTGATAGTGCGGTTTCAGAGGATGAACACTCCAGTCTTCAATGGTGATGAGTCCAGTGAGGACGCAGACTCGTGGCTCCGGAACATTATTGGTCTTTTCGATCGGGTGCAGTATGATGATGATCTTCGGCTGAGTTTAGTGACCCTCTTGCTTAGAAAGGCTACAGAGCGCTGGTGGCGAGGCGCTTCGAGTACCTTGTTGGAGACCGGTGTTGGGATCTCTTGGGGCAGTTTTTGCGAGACTTTCCAGCAGGAGTATGTGCTCGAGTCTTATGTGAACTCTCGGGAGCGGGAGTTCGATCATCTGGAGCAGGGCTCTAGGACTGTGAGGGAGTATGCTCGTCAGTGTTCTTCGTTGCTGGCGTACGTTCCTCATGTTTCTGGCCGGGAGAGGGCCAAGCGGACTAGATTTCTTGAGGGCTTGAATGAGGAGCTATATCAGATGGTGCTGACAAGCAAACCCAAGACGTATGCTGAGGCAGTGGATAGTGCCATCGACATTGAGGAGGGTTTGCGTAGCCGTCGTGCTAGTAGGCAGCAGGTGGCTCAGAGTGGTCGTCCTGCTATTCAGGGAGCGGGAGGACAGTCTTCACAGTCCTCCCAGTCAGCCCATCAGCCCCAGCATCAGCCACAGGTGGCACAGCAGTCTGGCCGTCAGAGGTTTCGACCCCGCGGTCAGCAGTTCAAGAAGAAGTCGGGTTCTGGCTCTTCTGGTTCGGGCAGCTCGAGTAGCAGTGGTTCTCGGGCTTAGTTCTGTGGTCACTGTGGTGGGAAGCATCTGTCTATGCAGTGTGTTGGTGTGCAGGGTTCCTGTAATATTTGTGGTCAGTACGGGCATTTTGCTAAAGTGTGTCCGTCAGCTGGATCACAGCAGACCGCGGCCCAGCCTCAGGGTCTTGGAGGTCAGTCTAGGGGTCGTTCCCCTCAGTTTCAGCAGCTCCGGTTGGGTGAGACTCAGTTTAGGCCGTTCCAGCAGCCTGGTCCGTCGCGGTTTGTGTTAGAGTAGATGCCCAACTAGCCAACTTGTGGCGTGTGGGTTTTATAGACTCTTGTACAAACAGTCTTTATATATGATATACGCATTTACTTATATGGCATTCTTTACTTTCATTATGTGTGTAATGATTTGCAATTCGTTGAGTAAAGACCTAGAATGCACTAAAGCGTATGTTAGATGTGATAGTGGGTATGACGGCTATCATGAAACACATCTAATAGTCGCTGTGTATTCTGAACATGTTCCTAGTCGATTGGCCGTCAAAATGAGGATAAGGCCGCCGAGTTCAAGACTAGTATCTGCGATGCGCACGGCTATCACACATCTAATAGTCGCTGTGTATTCTGAACATGTTCCTAGTCGATTGGGCCGTCAAAATGAGGATAAGGCCGCCCGAGTTGAGTTCAAGTATCTGCGATGCGAAGTACCATGTTTCATTGGTAGGGAACATTGTGATGTTCTGAGCATGCAGATAGATAGTGACCCGGTGATCTATCGAACTACCCTCCTTCGGACTTTCCAAGTGGTTACCATTTGTCGAGTGGATAAGTCCGAGGTCTT
>KQ986782.1:47818-71990 GCA_001598015.1 Dorcoceras hygrometricum
TGAACTGAATGTTCATCCGTTGGACCCGGGCCCGTTGGTCCGGTCCAAGTCCATCATTAAGTCTACTTAATGTAGACTTAAGCTTCATAATAACACACACAACTCAATTCATTAAACCCTAACCCTAGCTCTAAGTGGCCGCCTCCCTCCCTCTAAACCCTAAAGTTACCGCCGCCGCCCAGCGCCGCCGCCGCCGCCGCCGATCTTCGCCGGAAATTTGTTTCCGGCCAGTTCGACGAGTAGAATCCGTTCGTGCTGATCTTGTCAGTGCTTCTAGTGCAGCCTGACGAAGGAGTCTCGGTTCTGGTCGTGGACCGGATTGGCGATTATCTACCGCAATCTACCGAGAAGAGCCGGGTTCTTGTAATACCGGTTGGAGCCAGGCACAAGTGCCAGCAAGGTATTCGTTTTTGAACACCCTATGAATGACGATTAACTGTAATTGTTGTTTTCGTATTGATCGTCTCCCGGCCTTTTTCTTATGTTCTTCCGCTGCCTCGCCGGGGGGCGGATCCGGATCCCCAACAGTTTGGGCAGTCGTCTCAGCCTTTCTTCTCTGGACCCCAGCATGCTCAGGTTAACGCCATCACTAGGGAGCAGGCCGAGGAGACGCCAAGTCGGGTGATCGCAGGTACTTGCCTTGTTTTTGATTTTCCTGCGCATGTGTTGTTTGACACCGAAGCATCGCATTTCGTTTGTTTCTGATTCGTTTGTTGTTGATCATGGTCTGTGTACCATTCCTTTGCGCGGTGTTGTTTCTGTTTCTACCCCTGGCGGTGTGAGCCTGTTCTCCCAGGAGGTTTTGTTGGATGGCGTGTTGCGTTTTGGTGAGCATGTGTTGGTGGCGAGTTTGATCCGTTTGATGTTGTGGGATTTCGATTGCATAGTTGGGATGGATGTGTTGTCCAACTATAGGGCCTCCGTGGACTGCTTTCATGGGATTGTTCGTTTTAGGCCTTTGTCTGGCGAGAAGTGGGACTTCTATGGCCAGGATTCTCGTGCGAAGATCCCGTTAGTTTCAGCGATGGAAATGTTCAGCTTGTTTTCCTTAGGGATGCTGGCTTCTTGATCTACGCTTTGGATGCGTCTTCTTCTTCTCGTGTTCATCTTAGCGACGTTCCCGTGGTGCGGCATTTCCCCGATGTGTTTCTGGAGGAGATTCTTGGTTTCCCTCCGACGCGGGAGATTGACTTCAGCATTGAGTTGGTGCCTGGCACAGCTCCGATTACAAGTGCCCCGTATCGTCTGGCGCCTGCGGAGTTGAGAGAACTCAAGTTGCAGTTAGATGATTTTCTAGATAAAGGTTTTATCTTACCTAATTTGTCGCCGTGGGGAGCACCCATCTTGTTTGTGAAGAAGAAGGATGGCTCAATGCGGATGTGCATTGATTTCCTCCAGTTGAACAAAGCGACAGTCAAGAACAAGTACCCGTTTCCAAGAATCGATGATCTATTTGATCAACTGCAAGGTTCTGCGGTGTACTCGAAGATTGACCTTGTTCAGGGTACCATCAGCTGAGAGTGAGAGATCAAGATATCGCGAAGACTGCTTTTCGTACGAGGTACGGGCATTTTGAGTTTTTGGTTATGCCGTTTGGATTGACTAATGCCCCTGAAGTCTTTATGGATCTGATGAACCGGGTTTTTAGAGAGTTCATTGATCAGTTTGTGATTGTTTTCATTGACGACATCTTGGTTTATTCGAAGACTCCTTTGGAGCATAAGGAGCATTTGAGGATTGTCCTTCTGACGTTGAGAGACCAGCAGTTGTATGCTAAGTTTTTCCAAGTGCGAGTTCTGGTTGGATCGCATCGTATTCTTGGGACATGTGATTTCAGCCGAGGGGATTTCGGTGGATCCCAGTAAAGTTGATTCCGTGCTGAACTGGGAGCGTCCCAGAAATGTTTCTAAGATTCGCAGTTTCTTGGGTCTAGTGGGCTATTACCGTCGTTTCATCGAAGGTTTCTCTAGCATAGCCAAGCCGATGACTCAACTGACGCAGAAGGACAAGAGGTTTGTATGGACTGAGCAGTACGAGAATGCTTTTCAACTGCTCAAGGAGAAGCTGACTACTGCGCCTGTGTTGGCTCTGCCGTCCGATTCAGGTGGTTTCGTTGTTTGTTCTGAAGCTTCGCTCAATGGATTGGGCTGTGTTTTGATGCAGAATGGTCGAGTCATTGCGTATGCCTCGCGGCAGTTGAAACCGCACGAGACTCGTTATCCAGTCCATGATTTGGAGCTAGCGGCCGTTGTTTTTGCGTTGAAGATTTGGCGTCACTACCTGTATGGCGAGAAATTTTTGGTGTACTCGGACCACAGTCTCAGGGATTTGCAGTACAACTGAGCATAATGCTGGAGAAGATTGTGAAAGCAGACCTCGGGGAGTCTGTCAAGTTGCATCCCTTGAAGGTGTTGAACAAAAAATCTGTTCACACCTATATGAAGAAGAAGAAGAAAAAAGCAGTTGTCCCAGCTGGTGAGATAAGTAAGCTGTCGGGAGATACAACTGGTAGTCTGCAGTCTCTCACTTACAAGCCTGAGCAAGAGGCTGTTGAGAAGAAGCAGTTGGAGAAGAATAAGCCACTGGAGAAGGAGGCTGAGAAAAAGACGAAGAAGAAAGAAAAGTCTGTCGTAGTGGTGAAGAAGCCGGTGGTGGTAGTGGAGAAGCCGGCTGTGGCTGAGAGCCAAGCTGCTCTAGAAAAGCCCAAATCTGGGACCATCTCAAATGAGGGCACGCGCCCACTGTCTAAGCTGGGCGCATCGAAGAAAGATGAAGTTGCACCAAAGCGCAAACTAGTTTTGGATTCACCGGATTCAGAGTCTACGGTGTCTCTCCCTCTGGTGCAAATTACTAAGAAGCAGAGGACTCAGAGGACCAAGCCAGTGACACAGACTGCTGTTGACAAAGCAGAATCCAATCCCGCTCCGATTCCAGATATTTCAGTTGAGGATGAGGATGCTTCAACTACTGCTGCTCCAGAAGGAAATATGGTGTCTACTGAAGCAGTGGAGGCCCAGGCTGGTGACAAGGAGGACTCTAGTGTGGTCAGGTCTGCACCAGATCAACGAGCTCAGAAGTCTGTGACCTTTGCTGGTAAAGGAATATTTGCTCCAGTGGAGATTAGGGAAATCAACTGGGCAATGCATTTCTTGCCAAAGATAGACCCAGCCACAAAGGGTAAGGAAATTCTTGAAGCTTATGGCCTGCCGAACCCAGTGGAGTTGCACAGTCTGTTGGTTCTGAACTCAGCTTACGAATATGTGTCCAGCAAGATGGCTGAATATGATTAGTGGGCACATTTCCCCACTGACGTCATGATAAATACTATAACGTCAATGATGTACATTGCAAATTTGTCAAACATAGAAGATGAGTTTTTGTCATGGGCTGAGACAGAGCTGGTGTGTGAACTGTTGGAGAGGAGAATGTTGGTGTGGTATAAGCTGTATGAGATGGAAGTGAAGAAGAGGGTAGAAGAGCATCGAGCCAACTTTAACCCAGCTTAGCCATCTGTCAATTACGATCATATGTGTATTTGGTTTCTCGAACACGAGCTTAAGGTACTCGCAATGCAGAACAGGGATCTACGACTTCAAGCTGATCTACCTCTTCTGGTTACAGAATCCTCAGTTGCAGGTTCTACTCAAGATAACTCTATACTGATCACCTGCACTGTGGGGCACATAACGTCTAAGCAAGGAACCACTCCAGCTCAGGAGACAGAAGAGCAACCGACTAAGGAACCAGAGCAGAGTATACTTGCCAATGAGCATCGGGCTCACGAGGAAGAACAACCAGCTCCAGAGGACAAAGAAACTGCGAGGATTGAGCAACCGACTCAGGAGCAGATTGAGGAGATTAGTCGTGTTGTTGAGAATGTGGAAGAGACTGAGGTAGAGGGTGTGAATTCTTAGGATCATCAGGCTCAGAAGGAGGAGCATCGGGCTAAAGAAGAGGAGCGTCCGGCTCAAGGAGATGAGAAACAGGCTCAAGGAGAACCAGATCAGCGAGCAGAGCAGGAGGTTGAGCGATAGGCTCACGCTGGTTCCTCCCATACCAGTCCAAGTAATTCTAGTTCTTATGTACAGTTTTCCGTTTCAGATTCAAATATTGCAGATCGTCCGGATCTTGCTTTTGGTTTGCTGATAGTTAGGTATACTACACATAGTGAAGAGAATAACAGCGAAGTAGTTTTTGCCCAAACTGTTCCGCAGTAGATAAATTTTTTCAGACCCAAACTGATGTTGATACTGTAAAGAGCTCACATCTCTGAAGGATATCGTATCTTCCCTGGGTTCAAAGATCGATCGGATAGGGTTGATATATAGGGTCAAAGCATATTACTTTGCAATTCAGGCAACAACTCGACACCAAGATACATGGGCTGAAGACTAGTCTGATTCGCCATTTTTCCGATAGCCAACAGAACCTTGTGGATGATATTGCGTTATTAAAATTGCAGGTTGCTGAAATGGTTGAATGTCTGAAGGAGATTCGTGATGCCAAAAGTGGGGAAGGACCGAGCAGCAAAAAGAGACGGCTGATGTAGGACTTAGGGTGGGCGCAAATCTGTATTCGTGTATATAAACTGATTTAGTACAAAATTTGCATTATTTATAAAATCTCTTTTTATGCATAAGTTTTGTCATCACCAAAAAGGGGAAAATTGTTAGAGTAAATTTATAAGTTTTGGTGAAAACAAATAAAATAGATTAATCAGCTCAGAGATAACTGAAAAGTTCTAGACGGATCTTACAGCGTTGTTTCTAAAAACCAGATCAGAGCAGAGCTAAGCTGGTTAAGAACAAACCAGCTCAGGTAGTTCAGTTAAGCTGATAAACAGATCAGGTGTCTATTAAGTTTATCAGTAAGAAGAACATAAGAAGATTGAAATTATAACAGTTTCGAAGTTTCAGGCCTCGTGCTCTCAACAGAGTAAAATCATACAAACACACGCGGAACCTATCAAAAAGCGGGTAAAATTTTCGCTTTTGGCCTGACGGTTTAAAACAATATAATTTAAAATAGTGCGATACTCAAAATAGATATCCCAGTTCACGAAACCGACCAAACAACAAATGGCTACAAGCCATAACAATACAGTATAGCATACAAACACAAGTATCGGACTCCAACCACTAGATACAACAACGAAGCACAGGGCATCCCCTGGCTAATTGTACTGATACATATAAATATGCTATACGCAACTGGGATACTCTAACCACCTCCTAGGGCACCTCCAGCTGGGTTAAAGCCACGACCAGCTGTAAAACCTAGGTTCCCTGTAAAACAACACAACAAGGAAAAACAACCAAGCCCCAGAGGGACATGGGGTCAAACACCAGTACGGAGAGCAACTAAAATAGCTAAAAGAAATGCATAAGATAAAATTCAGATGCTATGCATGAGACACCGGACAACAGCTGAAGGCTACAACCAACAAGGGAGCCAAGGAACTCAAACATAGCTCCAAAATATCTGCAACGAATCAGTGGCCACGGGGTGTGTTCAAAGTGTGGTAATGAGCCACTCGTCTTGACACTACACCCGAATACCAGATGCATCAAACAGCTCAACCTGCCGTTGCCTCGCCCATGAACTGTGGTAGTTAACCACTCGGCGCATGGTGGCTAACAGATCCCAGCAGGGAGATGAGAGTGTGGTATTGCCGCTCGTCCTCGCATCCTGGTAAGAAACAACAGCAATATACAAGATACGAAGCTGCAAGATACAATACACGAGGGATCTAAAACAATGCGATAACAATGCGTGTATGCACATCAATAAAACAGCTAGCATAAACGCAAATGCTCAGCAAGCAACACACAGCCATGTTCACCGAAACATCCCAGCAGCCTCACATGATATCTCATGCAACTTCTCCAAGCTACATCAAGCTCAAATACGTACCTTATACTCTCTGTGCAGCAATTACTACAAGCAAAGGTCCCGAGAAATCTGAATTTCAACCTGTCGAAGCACACAGGGCATAAATCAAAGGGACGCTAATACACAGAAAGCACGCTGGGAGTGACACACACTCAACCAGCTATCATCCTACACAACAACTCAACAGGAAGCTCAATTCTAGGCTAGGAACAAGATCTCATCGAATAAACGAAGTTCTACCTGAACTACGAAATGCACGAGCTAAACCAACAACTTCGTTCTTCTGCTCCAGCCCACAACAGCCTCCAAAACGGTATAGGATGAAAGAGCTTCTCGAGAGGAGTCCAACGCTACCTCAAACGTATCAAACACAAGATCTCATCGAATAAACGAAGTTCTACCTGAACTACGAAATGCACGAGCTAAACCAACAACTTCGTTCTTCTGCTCCAGCCCACAACAGCCTCCAAAACGGGTATAGGATGAAAGAGCTTCTCGAGAGGAGTCCAACGCTACCTCAAACGTATCAAACAATGGCCGGAAACGACGGGAATTTGTCGGAGAAACTCACGGTGAACAGTACTAGGGTTCGAAGAACAGAGGTCGACAATCGAGAGAATATTTCGTTAGTATGGGATCTGGTGCTTGAAATCGAAGACCAAGTCTTCCTTAACGCGTAAAAGCTGGTTAAGAAATCCATCGACAAAACCAGACGATGCAGAACATCCCAACGACTGGTCCTCAAATCCAAAAGCTGGATTGTCTAACACCCAAAAGCTGGTACCAGACGTTGCATCAAAACGCTGTGTTCCAACTTACGTAAACGATGTCGCACAGATCCAACAACTGGTCGCTAACCCCTCGTCTGGATTCCTTAGTGCTAACCAAAAACGATGACGCATAACCTACGTCATCCAGACGCTAGCTCTCGCGCAAAATAACCAGACGCAAGCTACAGTAGAGTTGACCATCATTGACATCTGCTCTCAGCTGGACAACCAGACGACACACATGCGAACAAATCTCTCGCAGCTGGTACCAGACGAAACACTCAAAACGGCGTCGCACCAACTTATCAAAACGCTACCATTTTGCCCTCAACAAACAAGATAAAGCAGCGGCTGGATACAAACACGCTACCAGACTTCACTAAAACACAATGCATCCAGATTTCATAAAAATGACAGCGTATCGAAATCTCGCGCTACCAATTAAACGTTGTGACTGGATTCACCACCGACCAGCTCTCACCACAAAACCAGATCTCTACTAAAAAATACGAAAACTTCCATAATTGCTTAAAAGGTGAAATCTGACCCGAAAATACCAACCAAACAGAGATCTGAACCACCAGAAATCTCTAAAAATCCGGTTAATCCAACAATTAATCTTAATTAAATTTTCAGGTCTCACATTTCTCCCCCACTAAAAAGGATTTCGTCCTCGAAATTGGACAACAATTCTGATACACAACACAGCAGCAAAATACAAGACAGGAACTCGCCTAACACATGGCCAAGAGTTCAAGATAACTGAGCAAACAATTTACATCAACTAGGGAAGAAATACAACTACAAGCTACAAACTACTGGAAATTTAGCTCAACAGCTACTCAAACAGATGCGGCCACTCGCGCTGCATTTTTTCTTCCAGCTCCCAAGTAGCTTCTTCCCTTCCATGTTTGCTCCATTGCACCATTGCCAACGGAATGGTTTTATTTCTCAGCTGTTTCTCTTTTCTTCCAAGGATCTGCAAGGGATATTCTTGATAACTCAACGACTGATCTAGCTCAACCTCGTCAGTCCTAAGCACATGAGACGGATCTAGCTCATACTTCCTCAACATGGAAACATGAAAGACGTCATGTAGAGAAGACAACTTTGGCAACAACAACAGCCGATAAGCTAAAGGGCCAATCCTCTCAACAATTTCATACGGTCCGATGTAACAAGGGGCTAACTTTCCCTTGCGTCCAAAGCGCATCACACTGCGAAATGGAGAAACTTTGAGAAATACTCGATCACGCTCCATTGCACCATTGCCAACGGATGGTTTTATTTCTCAGCTGTTTCTCTTTTCTTCCAAGGATCTGCAAGGGATATTCTTGATAACTCAACGACTGATCTAGCTCAACCTCGTCAGTCCTAAGCACATGAGACGGATCTAGCTCATACTTCCTCAACATGGAAACATGAAAGACGTCATGTAGAGAAGACAACTTTGGCGACAACAACAGCCGATAAGCTAAAGGGCCAATCCTCTCAACAATTTCATACGGTCCAATGTAACAAGGGGCTAACTTTCCCTTGCGTCCAAAGCGCATCACACTGCGAAACGGAGAAACTTTGAGAAATACTCGATCACCAACCTGAAACTCTAGAGGTCGACGCCTCTTATTCGCATAACTGGCTTGGAGATCCTGGGCAGCTTTCATCCGCTGTCTAATAAGATCCACATGATCTTTCATTTGCTGCACAAAATCTGGGGCAGATAACTGCTTCTCCCCCACTTCTTCCCAACACACTGGCGATCTGCACTTTTTGCCATACAAAGCCTCAAACGGCGCCATGCCAATCGTCACTTGATAGCTGTTATTGTAGGAAAACTCCACCAAAGACAATGCGTCTTGCCAGCTACCTCCGAAATCCAACACAACAGCTCGTAACATATCCTCCAACGTCTGGATAGTGCGCTCAGATTGGCCATCTGCCTGGGGATGATATGTTGTGCTCATAGCCAATCTGGTACCCAAAGCTGTTTGCAAACTCTTCCAAAACCCGGAGTAAACCTCGGATCTCGGTCAGATACGATCAAAACGGGCACACCGTGAAGTCTAACCACGAAATCAACGTACATCTTCGCCATTTTCTTCAAAGAAAAGGTCATTCCATAGGGAATAAAATGTGCAGACTTTTACAAGCGGTCGATAACCACCCAAATAGCATCGCATCCTCTGCTGGTACGAGGCAGATGCGTCACAAAATCCATAGCTATGTGCTCCCAATTCCATTGGGGCACTTCCAAACTCTGAAACAGACCACCCGGTCTCATCCTTTCGGCCTTAACCATCTGACAGTTTAAACAACAAGCGACAAAACCAGCAACATCACTCTTCATTCCAGCCCACCAAAAGTGCGGCTTCAAAGCATGGTACATCTTCCGTGCACCAGGATGAACACTATGTCTGCTACAGTGCGCTTCCCGAAGGATTTCCTCCTTCAAATCAATGAGGTTAGGCACAACCAGCCTGCCATGAAACCTCAAGCAACCATCGGACGAGACAGAATAGTCCTCAAGTTCGCCAGCCCTGACTTTCAACTTTAACTCGTGGATAGACGGATCAGTCCTCTGAGCTGTTCGAATACTCGAAACAACCTGTGGCTCCACTTGGAAAGAAGAAACCACCACCCAATCCTCAGCCGGGTAAAATCTCCAACCCGTAGTATTGAGATGCTCCTGATCCTTAGAGATGTACAACGAAGCAAGCATCTCACTAGCCTTCCTGCTCAAAGCATCGGCCACTACGTTCGACTTCCCAGGTTGGTACTTGATCTCACAGTCGAAATCCTTCAGCAGCTCCATCTAACGACGTTGTCTCATGTTCAAGTCAGGCTGAAAAAACTGATACTGCAAACTCTTGCCTGGTGGGCGTGTGCACCATAGCCACCAATGTTTGGAACAGAACATGTGCCCAGTTTACCTTCAAACCGGCACTAATGGCCACCATAAAATCAAACTTCTCACTGGTCACCACATCGAAAGAACCAGCTTTGGCGTATAGTGCCTTTGCCACAATGTCGTGAAGCATCCTATACTCCACTTTCATCTCCTTCTTCTTGTTTGGTGCCCTGAAAGGAACACCAGAATCAGAGAACCTCATTCTCATCTCCGCCATTGCCTGGGTCGGAAGATCAATAAACCCAACCAGCCCCTCGGTCGGAAGTCCAAAATCCTCTGCAAACACATCCTTAGAAATCACCATTTTCTTATTCGCCACAAAGCTTACAATTGTGCCCGCTATCGCCTTGGCATTGGCAAAGAACTCTATCACTGCCCTTCATACACTAGACCAAAGATACCCAAAAATCCCTTAAGCCCTGTTTTCTCCAGGGACTTAAACATCTTCATCATTCTAGTGTGCTCCATGCCGAGCATTGATGCAAAATCCACCTACATAGCGTTGATAGAAAGGAAGCGGCCATTTCGTAGCTTAAAGGTTTAGGAAAAAAAGGCTTGCAAAGGAAACGATTAAACTACTTGCTAGAATTCTTAAATGCGCGAAAGATATGAAAGCGTACTGGAAAAAGTAAAACCAAGAGTTTATGTACGAACGAGGATAGAGAAGGTTTTAGATGGACACGTGTCATCATCATATTTAAAAGACATTTGAAATTCCATCAGGATGACCGTCCGATTTTAATTGAATTTTAAGAGACAACCCAATCTCACCAGTTCGATTTAATATACCAGGGCGGAAACAATTAACTCAAACACTGTGATAGTATCACACTGTGTATGTCTCTAAGCTGGACCAGATCAGCGTGGAGCTGACCAGCTCGGAGACAAACAGTGGACCTTTGTATTATCTGTTTGAATTATCTTATTCCCCATGAACAAATACATGCAGAAAATTATCAAGACATATCCAAAAGACCTAATATATTTCTAAAATAAGAAAACTTAGCGTCCAGTAGAGGCTTCGTGAAGATATCAGCAACTTGCTGATCTGTTTGCACGTGCTCCACCCGAACGTCCTTCTTTAGCACATGGTCTCGAATGAAATGATGTCTGATGTCAATATGCTTGGTTCTGGAATGTAGAACGGAGTTCTGAGTGATTGCTATTTCACTTCTGTTGTAACAGAAAATGGGTGCTTCCTGTTCATCAACGCCATAGTCTCTGAGCTGTTTTTGTATCCATAGAATTTGAGCACAGCAGCTCCCAGCTGCTAGGTACTCTGCCTCAGCTATATAGGTTGTAATTGATGTCTGTTTCTTTCTGAACTATGAAATATGTCTATCACCCAAGAACTGGCAAGTTCTACTTGTGCTCTGCGATCAATCTTGCAACCTGCGTAATATGCATCACTATAACCAATCAAATTGAAACTTGAGTCTTTGGGATACCAAAGACCCACGTTCTGTGTGCCTTTAAGATATTTTAGAATGCTCTTAACAGCCATGTGATGATACTGTTTTGGATCAGCTTGAAACCGGGTACACATATAGACAACGAACATAATGTCTGTTCTGCTTGTTGTGAGGTACAAAAGAGATCCAATTATCCCACGATACATAATTACCTCAACGGCAGATCCAGATTCATCTTTGTCTAGTTTGATTGAAGCACTCATCGGAGTAGCTGCTGATGAACATTTCTCCATCCCGAACTTCTTGAGAAGTTCATTGGTGTACTTTGCTTGATTGATGAAAATTCCATCTTCAAGCTACTTCACTTGCAAGCCTAGGAAAAATGTCAGCTCCCCCATCATGCTCATCTCGAACCTATCCTGCATAAGCTTGGAGAATTTGTCACAAAGCTTCGGATTAGTTGAGCCAAAGATAATGTCATCAACATAAATCTGTACTAATAGGACATGATCGTTTTTAATAAACTTAAACAATGTCTTATCTATAGAACTGATAACAAAATCATGATCAATTAGAAATTTGGACAGAGTATCATACCAAGCTCTAGGAGCTTGTTTCAGACCATACAAAGTTTTATTGAGCTTTTACATATATTCTGGTCTGGTATGATCTATGAAACCAGGAGGTTGTGTAACATACACTTCCTCATTAAGGATGCCGTTTAAAAATGCACTTTTAACATACATTTGATAAACTTTAAAGTTCTTAAATGCAGCATATGCAAGGAAAATACGAATAGCTTCTGTTCTAGCTACAGGCGCAAAATATTCCTCAAACTCTATGCCTTCTTCATGTCTATATCCTTGTGCTACTAGCCTAGCCTTGTTTCAAACTACGTTCCCATTTTCATCTAGCTTATTCCTAAAGACCCATTTAGTGTCTATTACGTTTTGGTCAGTAGGTCTAGGAACTAAATGTCATACTCTGCTTCGTTAGAATTGACTAAGTTCCTCTTGCATTGCTTCTATCCAGCTCGAGTCTAATAAGGCCTCTTCTACCTTCTTAGTTTCTATATGCGAAATGAAAGCAGAGTTAAAATACTCACCATTTAGTGTCTATTACGTTTTGGTCAGTAGGTCTAGGAACTAAATGTCATACTCTGCTTCGTTAGAATTGACTAAGTTCCTCTTGCATTGCTTCTATCCAGCTCGAGTCTAATAAGGCCTCTTCTACCTTCTTAGTTTCTATATGCGAAATGAAAGCAGAGTTAAAATACTCACTTATCATCTTCCCTCGTGTCCTAATGGGTGCAGTAGGGTTACCATGACCAGCTCGAGTGGATGATTCTTATTCCATTGGAAACCTGGCCTATATGAGGTTGAAGCTTCATTCTGAGAGTTGATGCATTCATCCTATTCCCCTTACATGCCTGCTGGATCATCGGGAATATCACTGTTGGATTACCACTTGTTATATTAAGATCATCAGCTTGCCTATGTTCTCCCACCAGCTAGTACGTGATTCGGACCAGCTTGTGCATGATCTGGGTCAACGTTGCTTGGACCAACACTCACACCTGGTACACCTTTTGCTAGTTGGTCCTGCACAGTGTCACTGTTAGTCAAATCAATGACTTCAATGTTACCTGGAACCAGCTTGCGCAACATCTAGAATATCGGCGTTTGCAATCAGTGTGTCCAGTGTGTGCTGGTAACTAGCTTGGAATCTGTGTTGTGTCTCGTCGTCACTTGATTCATCCAGATTAGTTGACTCCAGACGAGAACACAAATCATTTAGCTTGGAAGCTAATGTCGATCTAAAACTGGTTTCATCAAACACTACGTGAGTTGATTCTTCAATAGTTAGCGTCCTGTGGTTAAAGACTCTATATAATCTGCTCACGGCTGAGTATTCTAGGAAGATACCTGCATCAGATTTAACATCAAAAGATTTTAGATACGTTTTACCATTATAATGGATAAAATATCTGCATCCAAATACCCTGAATAAGAAATATCATGTTTCTTGCCATTCCAGATCTCATATGGGGTAATTCCATGTCATTTATTATCATTGATCTGTTCTGAGTATAGCAAGCCATGTTTACTGACTCAGCCCAAAATTTCTTTGAAATACCCGAATCAGCAATCATAGTTGTAGCAGCTTCTTTTAAAGTACGATTTCTACGCTCAGCTAACCCGTTTTCTGAGTTTTTATAGCTGCAGACAACTCGTGCTTGATTCCGATGTCATCCAGATAAGAGGAAATTTTAAAATTCAAAATATTTGTTCTCTGTCACTCCTTATCCAATTGACACTGCAAGATTGATCATTTTGTAAACATTTTAAAAGCTTAATTAGCTGGTCGGCAGTTTGATCCTTATATTTTAAAAACAGCACCCAATTAAATTTGGAAAAATCGTCAACGACGACAAGGGTGTACTTCATTCCCCCTAAGCTGGTAACGGGTATAGGACCAAAAAGATCCATATGTAAACGATCTAACTTACGTGAGGTTTTTGTTACTGCCTCGATTTTTGAAAGTTGATTTTAAATGCTTTCCCAACTGACAGGCAGAGCAAATCCTGTCTTTTGAAAATTTTATCTTGGGCAAGCCATCAACTAACTCACGTTTACTCAGATTGGCAATTGTTTTGAAATTCAGATGGTTCATCCGCTGATACCATAGCCAGCTCTTGGAAGATTCAGCTACTAGGCAAGTTTTTCTGTATGCGGATGATCTGACCAGTCCATTTTATAGGTATTTCCCGATCTATAACCTACCAGCACGGTCAGACCTTCCGGATTCAGAACAGTGCATGTGCTTTTGAAATTTAATCGAATAGTTAATGTCACACAATTGACTAATACTTATCAAATTGTAGCACAAGTTCTCATCAAGGAGAACGTTGTTGACAGTAAAATTATCATCGGTAAGCTTACCCTTACCCATAGTGTTACAGTTTGAGTTATCATTAAAGGTGATCTTGGGTCTGTTGCATTGCTTGATATCTGTAAGCAGCTTATCATTAAAGGTGATCTTGGGTCTGTTGCATTGCTTGATATCTGTAAGCAGCTTATCATTAAAGGTGATCTTGGGTCTGTTGCATTGCTTGATATCTGTAAGCAGCTTATCATTAAAGGTGATCTTGGGTCTGTTGCATTGCTTGATATCTGTAAGCAGCTTGGCATTACCAGTCATGTGCCTCGCACCTCCGCTGACCAGATACAAAGTTGATTGCTCTAGTCTGAATATCTGTTGTTCCTACAATCACAAATCAAGCAAATGTGGTACCCTTTGATTTACTTGGGTCCAGATTTGAGAGCCTTTCGGGACCCACACTTGGATAATCTTAACAAGCTTACCAGTGTGTGGATCAAGGTATGTGTGTGATTTCTGTGTGTTCTGTGATATGAAGTGAGTTAGGTACGCAGTAGATTTGCCTTGTGATCTAGGCTTATAATATATGGGCTTGTACTGCATGTCCTTCTTAGAAGCTTTTGAGAACTGGCTTTGCTTTCTTCCACTAGAGTTGGGTTTACCCCTTGTTGGGATCGAAAAATTGGGGGAGATGTCCGTGAGTTCTGCAACAACTCACGAAGGCTCTCACACAGCCTAAACACCAATTCCGTAAGTTGCATGCATTTTAAAGTTTACTTTTTGAAAACCACGACGCAACAACGAAACCAGATCTGCGTAAAGCTGGACCAGCAGCTTTGCGAGCTGGTCCAAATTACCAGCTGCTCTGCGTGCTGGTTTAACACGAATGGTCTGGTTTCTTAGATCTTGAGCTGCAATAGCTCAGTGTTCTTGAATGTTAATGCACCGAGATACAGATTGAGTAATGAATTGAAATCATGCGGAAATAACTTATATTTGAAAGCTCTTTAAATAGCTTTATGCGTATTAAACAAATATTCTATGCATATGAATGTAAGTGCGTAAAACTGTAAAGAAAATACGCTGCGATTTGTTTATGGAAGTTCGGAGCTGAATCTCCTACGTCTCCCCTTCTTCCGCAATCGGAAAGGATCCACTAGAAGGCTTTGATTACAGCGACCCTTCGCTGCAACCCACTCATATGACCAGTAGCCGCAAGAACTCCTGGCCACACCACTGCACACCAGCCCGCAAGCTACGGGTGTCTAACTCCACTTCTTTAACGCCTCAGTGAGAAAGGCTACACACACTTCTTTAACATCTCAGTGCAAAATACAAATAGACTTGTTTAACGTCTCTGTCCAAAGACTACAATGGAAGTCGTTTTTGTTTTTGATTCACTCAGCTAATCTAATCAGCTATCTCAAATATATGTGAGTGAATCGTGTGTGAGATTTATAGTGTATATTGTGATCTCTCTAATATAAAATCTCACACACTGAGAAGTGCTCCTATCCGAGTTTGTTTTTCATTGTCTTCTCAGGGTTGTGCTTTCTTCTTTTACATTTTGGTTTGCACAACACTTTTCGCCTTCGTTTTTTTAGCACGCTCATCATCTTTATTTGCTTGTGTTGTGCTCTATATATAGCCTGATGCGGAATTATATTCGTTGGACACAAAGTAGTAGCCGTTTGAAAAGTCTTCTGACATTGTTGTACTTTGCATCCTTTGTCTTTAAATACGTTGCAGGCTTTTAGGGTTTTAGCATGTGAGCACTGTACTTTGAGAAGATTGCGGGATCTTAAATTCTTGTACTATTCTATATCTTCATTAAATGTGTTTTCTCTTTTAGCATACTTGGCGTCGTCTTCAGTTCAAATCAAATCTCTGTATATCTGGAATTATTTCAAAATAGTTCCAACGACTACAAATCGATATAGAGAGGTCAAGAATTTCACATCAATTAGTACGAATCCTAAACATACTCTGAAATCCATTTTGCTAAGTTTTCTTTACTTAGCTGAGCTCCCAATCTGGTCCCTGTATCAAACTACTCTAATATGGTCTAAGCTGATCGATTCCAATATGCTCTAAACTGATATGCTCTTGTCTTTGTTCTGTATACTCTAGATAAATTCTTGGTTCTCTTACTTCTGTAATAAGAGCGTATGTAGAACAATTTTGCTCCGAGGTGGTATTTCCATGTTGGTCTCCCAGCTGGTCTGTTATTCCACTTCGCGCTCTGAGCTGTTTTATCAACTGTTCCAAACCAAACTGTTCTAGCTGTTTTGTTTGGATTCTCTGCTCTTCGAAACTGTTATAATTTCAATCTGCTTCTGTTCTTCTTATTGATAAACTGAATAGACACCTGATCTGTTTATCAGCTTAACTGAACTACCTGAGCTGGTTTGTCCTTAACCAGCTTAGCTCTGCTCTGATCTGGTTCTTATAAACAATGTTGTAAGCTCCGTCTAGATCTTGTCAGTTATCTTTGAACTGATTAATCTCTTTTATTTATCTTCATCAAAACTTATAAATTTACTCGAACAACTTTCCTGTGGCCTAAAGTCTTAACTCTATTATATTTTTATTAAAGTTTGATAAAACTATCAGATTAATTTTTCTTAACTCTTGTGGGTAAATTAAGGAAAATTTAGTTTGATATATTATCCTAATAATTATGCACACATAACAAAAATCTCCATGGGAAAAAATTTATTATGCTCATAATTAATCATAATTTATCCAAATCTTTTAATGCATAATTTTTCATAAATAAGAATGTTGTGACTAAACCTTAATTATTTAAATACACGGTTCACCGTACAAAAATTTTGGCTTTACTTAATATTTTATATAATAATTAATATTGACACAATCAATATTATCGAATAGTGCTCCCAGGAAAGATAGGTAGGGCTAAGGCCACTTTAGAAACCCATATCCTAGACAAAGCAACGTTCTCAGGTATACTAGTGGCCCGAAGGCGGTAGCATCAACAAACTAGTTGTGAAGAACTCTCTTAGATCTTGTATTCATATGTCAAATCATAATTATTATTCAAATTAATGCAAAATTTATAAGCCACATTTTTATTTATGTAATTTAATTTGTTCACCGATTATGGACGCAGTACAGTAGATATGAACAAACTGTCCTTATTTGCATATCAATGAAAGCAAACATAATAATTAATTTCATGCATAATAAGGAAATTAATCATGACAAAATATTAGCAAAAAAAATATGCAAAACATGCAAATATTCAAAAATTTGGAAAATAAACTTGTAAAATGTCAAAATTTACCAAATTGCAAAAGTTCAGAATATTGCAGCACCCAAACAGTCCCTTAATTTTGAAAATTCAAAAATTGTAAATTGGCCTCAAAAGAAAACTCAATTTTTGAAATCACCTCAAATCCATAAAAATTACAAACCCTAGTCCTGAATGCAATCGGCCATCGATCGCCGCCGCCTATGGCCATATAGCTGATCGCCGTCGATAACTGAATGACGTATGACCACTGTTGAACATTCGTCGCCACCGAAATCAATTGATATTTTTCAATTCGATCGTGATCGGTAGCCAAAAAAAATCTCGATTTCGGCTGACCGACAATGATTCAATGTCGATCGAAGGAACATATTGACCATAGCTTGATGTTCGATATTTCCCCTCCATATCGTCGTCTGAAAGCCTTGGAATCGGTCAAATTTTGGTCTGAAAATCAGAAGAAATCACATGGCCTGAATGTGTAAATTTCCGACCAAATTCCGACTCCTTTGCGGCAGAAGGCGACGACGTGAGGTATGTTGTGGGCTCTAATCCGGTAACTTCAATTGCCGGTGATGAGCAATTGTCAGGCCCCGTGCTAATCAGCAAAGATTACAGCACAATCAAGCACATAATTGCGGAAGCATAAAACAGGGCTTAAAAATTTTCGAAATATTTTGGGCCTGAACTCCAAAAATCGTTCAAAATATCAATAATCAAAATACGAGTTAAATCAAAAAACTCATACACAACAGGTAATACAAATATCAAATCAACAACAGATCCCAAATACATAGAAACACAGGGCATCCCCTGGTTCGATACATATACAATATCATAACTGGGACTCAGGGAAAAGGGGATCGACCAGCTGGCACGCCACTCTGACCAGCTTGGTTACCTGAAGATCCTGTAAATGGGCAACACAGACCCAAAACACAAAAGAAGGAAAAGAAAATACGAGGTCAAACCTCAGTACTAAGAGCCATCTAAAAACAGCAACTCATGCAACATGCTATAAATCAAGTTATGAAATGCATGAGGCTGTCAAAGAACAGGATATCTAGACCAGCGTGTCAACTGGCAAATCATCTCAAGCGAGCCTCTATACCACGCACGGTGTATCAACCGGGGGAAATCATCGGTCCGGGATCATCGAGGCCCGTCAGCCTATATCACAGCTCGGTGGTATTCTGCACCACTCCGATGATAGCGTTGTACCTTTCACGCACGACACATCTATCTGCCGGTCACAACGTGGCTCTATCTCAGGTCATAAACAAATCAAAAGGCTCAATATGTATGCATGAATGCCATTCATTAATCAATTCAAAATGCATACAATATCAATACGTGAAACAGAACATCCATAAAACATACAAGGTAAAATATGCTCACGTAAACACAGCCATCAGCTCACGCAAATTCCATAACCAGAAATATACACATGTTCATGCTCAAAGCTGTTTACAGCTGCTCAATTCGTACCTCACAGCTTCAATCTACCTCAACAGATTTCTCAAAGGCACGGCAGAACTCAGCCTAAGAAAACCAGCTTCCTCCTGGTTTCGCTCATCACGGCAGAAGCTATCCTGAATGTCAGGCCTCGTGCTCACATCAGAGATAAACCACGCAGAAACAAGCGGAAGCAACTAAAAAGTGGTTAAAATTTTGCTTTTGGCCTGACTGAAAGATAACATAATTTAAAATACAAGATACTCAAAATAATCCCAATTTATAAATTCACAACAGCACAAATATTCAAGTACAACAAATGCCCAACGGCTGAATACAACACAATTACAGATGGTCTACCAACTATATAAGACTAAGCATCACACAAAGTGATACCAGTGCATACAAATACTATATATATAACTGGAAAAGTCTAACCACCTCCTGGGGCACCACCAGCTGGATCATAACTCGACCAGCTGCAAATCCTGGAAAACCTGAACAACTGACAGACAAACAAACACAACAGCACCAGAGGACCTCGGGGTTAAACCCCAGTACGGAGAGCAACTATAAAACAGCAATGAATAGCAAAAGATATAATGCTGATGCTATGCATGAAGGACAATGCAACGACCAAAGGCTACAACCAAGAAATGGAGCCAAAGAATTCAACAGTTGACAATAGATTCTGCGAAGAATGGTGGCCACTGGTGTGTGTAAAAGCATACGGGAATTACCCGCTCATCTTTACACCACACCTGAATACCAGATGCATCAACAACTCAACCTGCTGTTGCCCAACCCATGAACTGTGGTAGTTAACCACTCGGCGCATAAGGGCTAACAGATCAGCATGGAGATGAGAGTGCGGTATTTCCGCTCGCCCTCGCATCCTGGTAAGAAAACAGAGCAACAACAAAGCACGGCTACAACAGTTGAAATGGAAACGATAGTGCGTATGCAATGCAACAGCTGAACAGCATATAAAACAACAAGCAATGCACACACAGCAATCAAACATAATATCCATGCCAATTCCAGCCATAATATAAGCTCAACATCCGTACCTTAACTTCTGAGCTACAATTACCACACACGGCTGCTACAATCACGTCTGAGCAACACAGATCTGTCACCTGATAAACCAACACAAACTACTGCTCAAAGACCGAAACATAAATCAACAACAGCTGGGAGATACAACTCCACCAGCTCTTATCTACCTTCCTAACTCAACAAAAAGCTCTAACAAAGCTTAAATGTAGCATCTTTACTTACCCCAACGAAACTACTGGCACGGCAGGGAACGCTTATACTAGCAAACTACACAAGGGAGATGTCTTAGCGATCCTGCGATCCTCTTCCAGCTCCTCCAAAGCCTTATAAAGAGGTATAGAACGAAGCGCCTTAGCGAGAGGAGTGCAACGCTACCACTCTCACTCTCGTCGGAGTTGTCTACCACCGGAAATTAGGACGGATAAGGTTACTGTGAACAGTAACTAGGATTCGCAACAAGATTTGCTATCGGGAAATATTTCTAAGTATGGGATCTGTTAAACAATCGAAGACCAAGTCTTCTCTTAAATACACTACTCAATCAGCAGATAGAAACAGGAACCGGTCCACCGATAAAATCAGTTGTCACAACTAATATTCTCAACCAGCAGTTGAAATCACGCATCAGCTTTTGCCTATCGCTAATATAACAACCAGCAGTTGAATCTTTCAAACAACGCTAAGACTAAACGGCGTCGCACCATCTTAACCAAACGACATCGCAGAGGAACACGTCACCTCGCTACCAATAGCTGATCCACAAACCAGCAGTCACTACACATGAGATCTATCAACAGTTGATGTCTATCATAACCAACAGCTGATAAAAAGCGCTCCACTCAAAACGCTGTCGATCCAACTTATCTAAACGACATAGTTTCGCTACCCACTACGAAACACGCTAACGAAACCAATAGCTGGTTCCTGCTCACAAAACATCGTCGCTTCAAAGTCCCTTAGCGCTCTCTGCTGATCATCGCAACTAACATACCAACAGCTGATCACTCGCAATAGATGGATACGCGCTAATACACCAACGACTGAAATCCACGTCAGCATTGCTGCTGCTGCTTATCAAACGCAACGACTGAAATATCAACTGCTGAAATCTTCACTCAACGGCTGATCCCACTACTACTGCTGCTGATTTCAACACTTAGGCAAAATCGATGTCTACGCCAAGCACATCGACCAACAGCTGGTCCAAACCCGACCAACACCTGATTGAAACAGATGCGGCCATTCACGTTGCATCTTCTCTTCCATCTCCCAGGTAGCTTCTTCCCTACCGTGTTTGCTCCATTGAACCATAACCAAGGGAATGGTTTTATTCATCAACTGTTTCTCTTTACAATCCAAAATTCGCAAGGGATACTCAACATAACTCAACGTCTGAGCTAGCTCAACCTCGTCAGTTCTCGGCACATGAGACGGATCTGGCTCATAGTTCCTCAACATGGAAACATGAAAGACATCATGTAGAGAAGATAATTGTGGTGCCAACGATAGCCGATACGCTAAAGGGCCAATCCTCTCAACAATTTTATACGGACCAACATAACGAGGGGCTAACTTTCCCTTGTGTCCAAAGCGCATAAACTGCGAAACGGAGAAACTTTAAGGAAAACGAGATCACCAACCTGAAACTCTAGAGGTCGACGCCTCTTATTCGCATAACTGGCTTGGCGATCCTGGGCAGCTTTCATCCTCTGTCGAATCAGATCCACATGATCCTTCATCTACTGCACAAACTATGGGGAAGACAGCTGCTTCTCCCCCACTTCTTCCCAACATACTGGCGATCTGCACTTTCTGCCATACAAAGCTTCGAACGACGCCATACCAATCGTCACTTTGTAGTTGTTATTGTAAGAAAACTCAACTAAAGACAACGCGTCTTGCCAGCTACCACCAAAATCCATCACAACAGCTCTTAACATATCCTCCAATGTCTGGATAGTTCTCTCCGATTGACCATCTGTCTGGGGGTGATACGCTGTACTCATATCCAATCTGGTACCCAAAGCTGCTTGCAAACTCTTCCAAAACCTGGAAGTAAACCTTGGATCTCGATCAGAAATAATCGAAACAGGCACACCGTGCAATCTAACCACAAAATCCATGTACAGTTTCGCCATTTTCTTCAAAGATAAGGTCATACCATAGGGAATGAAGTGCGCAGACTTCGACAATCTGTCGATTACAATCCAAATCGCATCGCAACCTCTACTGGAACGAGGCAAATGGGTCACAAAATCCATCGCTATGTGCTCCCAATTCCATTGGGGAACTTCCAAACTCTGCAACAGACCACCAGGTCTCATCCTCTCAGCCTTAACCTGCTGGAAATTCAAGCAACGAGCAACAAAACCAGCAACGTCGCTCTTCAAACTAGCCCACCAGAAGTGCGGCTTCAACGCATGGTACATCTTCCGTGCACCAGGATGAACACTGTGTCTACTGCAGTGCGCTTCTCTAAGAATCTCCTCTCGGAGATCTATCAAGTGGGCACAACCAACCTACCACGGAAACGCAAACAACCATCGGACGAAACAGACTAGTCCTCAAGTTGACCAGCCCTGACCTTCAACTTCAACTCGTAGATGGAAGGATCTGTCCTTTGAACCACTCTAATGCTCGAAATGATCTGTGGCTCAACTTGGAAAGAAGAAACCACCACATAATTCTCAGCCGGGTAAAACCTCCAACCAGTAGTGCTAAGATGCTCACGGTCTTTAGAAACATACAACGACACAAGAATATCTCCATGAGCCTTTTTGCTCAACGCATCAACCACTACATTAACTTTCCCAGGCTGGTACTTGATCTCACAATCAAAATCCTTCAACAGTTCCATCCATCTACGTTGTCTCATATTCAAGTCAGGCTGCGAAAACACATACTGCAAACTCTTGTGGTCCGAGTACACCACAAACTGCTTGCCATACAGATAATGGCGCCAAATATTCAACGAAAAGACCACAGCTGATGCAATCACAGCTATACGACGGGATCCATTAGCATTTCCATCGGGACCAATCACAAGAGGACGCAGCAAGAAGTTCAAAGAAGCCCTTCACGGACTCGTCTTGAGCAGCCAAGAAATATTTAAAGAAGAGGGGAATCCTGCACATGAAAAGCTAGTTGGAGGATTAAGAGATTATATTGTCAATATTATTCAAGTCCAAGACTAACAAATGAAGATGAACAAAAAAGAACTAGTGCATGCATGCGCTGCATGCATAGGACATTTGGTTTCACGTGCATAAGACATTTGGTTTGGTTTGGCTTTTAAATTACTTTCCTTAAGATAAGATTTTCAAATATTATTAGATAAGGTAGAAGATTGAGTCCTTCCATGACTAGGAGATTTGTTTCCTAATATAAAGGGATTCTAGGTTGGAAAGAATCATTAGAACTCTTGGAAACAAGTCTATATATATATTAGGAGATGGATTTCGAAATTATAAAAGTTTTATGAATAAAAACCTTTTGTTTTCTTGCAAAGTTGGTGTTTACCTCAAAAAAATCAAACTTATCAAAGTCTATAACTTTGTGGCGTTTGTCGGTTGATCTTCGCACGGATTGTCAAAGACGAGTTCCTTTGTCAAAAAAAAAACTTCCTAATCGTAAGTCTTTCTCGAGTTTGAGTATTCCTTCTTCCACTTTTGTCTTTTTCAGTCCACGTGAATCAATCTTCAAATACCTTGAAGTTTGGACTCATAAGTTTGGTTGCGCCTAATTTGCAAGGACCGAATTTCATCTCTAAGAAAATATTCCCCATCTGAGTGACACACCTGAGTGCGAGTGATTTCTTTGGAGTGAATAGTGAGGCTTTGGGTGAGGCACAATTTTTTTTTCTAACCTTTTCTTGCAGGTAAAAATGTCATAACGAAGGACCGAGAAGGAGGTGGGCGAGGGTTTGAACCCAGGGCTGTCCAAGGTTCAAATGGAAGTCTTGTTTGGCGAAGTGACTAGGATGGTAAGGGCTGAATTGGAACTCCTTCATGATAGAATGAGTAGGTTGGAGGTTAGTGCGAGTGGAGGTAAGCCCAAATCAAAAAAAAAAGAGAGAGTGAATTTGAGGGGGAGGATGAGTTTGAGGGGCATATTGATAATTTGGGCAGGAATAAGCGAGAGCAAGGGTACGATAGGGGTAGGCATGCAGCAATGCGTGGGCAATACAATGAGGGGGAGAGAGAGTATGGTAATGTGAGTAGCATTAAGATGAAGATTCCTTCTTTTCGAGGAAAATCAGACCCAGAGGCGTATCTCGAGTGGGAAAAGAGGGTAGAGTTCGTGTTTGATTGCCACCATTACTCCGAACTTAAGAAAGTTAGGTTGGCGGTGGTGGAGTTTTCGGATTATACACTTCTCTGGTGGGATCAACTAGTGGCAAATAAGAAGCGGTACAATGAGAGGCCTATTGAGACATGGGATGAAATGAAGAGGGTTATGAGGAAGAGGTTTGTACCCAACCACTATTATCGAGAGATGTTTAAGAGGTTACAAAGCTTGAGGC
>KQ986782.1:74595-85720 GCA_001598015.1 Dorcoceras hygrometricum
AAATCCATCACTACCGCTCGCAACATATCCTCTAAAGTCTGGATAGTCCTCTCAGACTGTCCGTCTGTCTGTGGGTGATAGGCTGTGCTCATCGCCAATCTCGAACCCATTGCTGCTTGCAGACTCTTCCAAAAGCGAGAAGTAAACCTCGGATCTCTGTCAGACACTATCGAAACAGGAACTCCATGCAATCTAACCAGGTGATAGGCTGTGCTCATCGCCAATCTCGAACCCATTGCTGCTTGCAGACTCTTCCAAAAGCGGGAAGTGAATCTCGGATCTCTGTCAGACACTATCGAAACAGGAACTCCATGCAATCTAACCACATGGTCGATGTACAACTTCGCCATCTTTTTCATCGAACACCTCACATCATAGGGAATGAAATGGGCTGACTTCGAAAGTCTTTCAATCACAACCCAAATCGCATCCTCGCTAGACTCGTCACCGTTAAAGATCTGGGGACTCATCCGTTGGAACCTAGCCATCACAATCTCCATGCTCTCCACATGGGTTGCTAAGTTGTCGACTTCCTCCTCTTCACGTCTACCACGACCACGAGAAGGGAAACTATGCTGATCCTCATTATGATCTCCAGACTCATCCTGAAACTGCCCTCTACCTCTATCCCTACGTCTAGACGGCATCTCTCTACCAAGGCACTAAACAGGATAAGATAACACAGAACAAGTACAGCATAGAAATCACATAACACAACCATATGCAGCACATAATCACATATTCAAGCACAAACAACACACGACACTGTGCCTAAACTCAAGTGTGATCAAAGAAATCGAGCTTATCCCAGCTTAAGCTCTGATATCCCAGTTGAATCTCACAGTTAAGTCCTTGAGCAATTCCATCCATCGTCGTTGCCTCATATGCAGATCAGACTGCGTGAAGATATATTTCAGGCTCTTGTGGTCGGTGTACACCACAAATTCTTCAGATAATGTCGCCAAATCTTCAAGGCAAACACTATCGCAGCCAATCCAAATCATGAACAGGGTACCTCGTCTCGTGAGGCTTCAACTGTCGAGACGCATAGGCAATCATGTACCCGTTCTGCATCATAACACATCCTAAACCATTGAGAGAAGCACCGGAGCACACGACGAATCCTCCAGATCCAGACGGCAGACGACCAAAACGAGGAGCAATAGTCAACTTCTCCTTCAATGTCTGAAAACTATACTCGCACTCATCAGTCCAAACGTAACTTTCGATCCTTCTGAGTCAACTGAGTCACTTCTTTCCCTTGCGTCTGGGCCCCTTCTTCGCAAAGGAAGAAGAACCCATAAGGAGGACGGGCTTGTCCTTCTTTATGGTTCCTTCAAACACTACAAGCATGTTAATCACCTCTTCAAGGGTGGCTGCCAGCTTGTTCATGTTGAAATTAACCACAAAGGGGTCAAATGCAGCTGGTAGTGAGAGGAGAAGGACATCCACCAACAGCTCGTGTGGAAGTGCGATATCAAGGCCCGACAGCTTTTCAACGAGCCCAATCATACGAACCCCATGCTCACGGACCGAAGTCCCATCGCGCATGCGGCTCGTCATAAGCTCCTTGACAGCCGTGAACCTCTCATGTCGAGAGTTCTCCCCATACAGTTCTTTGAGATGAAAAAGTATGCCAGCAGCATACTTTGTCTTCTCAAAGCTCCGTTGCATTTCATTGGACATCGCGCCATCACATAGCATCAAGCTTTAACCTCGTCGTCCTACCATTGTTTAAGCGTAACCAGCTCCTCAGGGTTGATATCGGCAGGGGCTTCCTTCGGAGGGCACTTCTCTATCGTATAAAGAAGTTTCTCCGAAGCCAACACAAGGTTGAGGTTGCGGAGCCAGTCTTGGTAGTTCAGACCGGTGAACTTGTTGCTATCCAGTATAGCAGCGAGTGGGTTTTTGAACGAAGACATTATTAATGCAGTTACTCATCACTAAATATATATAAAATAATCGCTAAGACATAAAACAAGGTCGTTAAGTTTTATGAATTACCCTCCCACTATTTTAACGATTTCACCACCCTCTAATGAAATCGAGAAAGCAAGTTTCTTTAGTGGGTACACGGAGCCCAATCAAGCGATCATGGACCCGAATAATATCAGCCATCCATGACCCCCAAAAGGTAGTTTCCGATTGCAACCGGTGGGTACACGGAGCCCAATCAACATCCTCGCTAGACTCGTCACCGTTAAAGATCTGGGGACTCATCCGTTGGAACCTAGCCATCACAATCTCCATGCTCTCCACATGGGTTGCTAAGTTGTCGACTTCCTCCTCTTCACGTCTACCACGACCACGAGAAGGGAAACTATGCTGATCCTCATTCTGATCTCCAGACTCATCCTGAAACTGCCCTCTACCTCTATCCCTACGTCTAGACGGCATCTCTCTACCAAGGCACTAAACAGGATAAGATAACACAGAACAAGTACAGCATAGAAATCACATAACACAACCATATGCAGCACATAATCACATATTCAAGCACAAACAACACACGACACTGTGCCTAAACTCAAGTGTGATCAAAGAAATCGAGCTTATCCCAGCTTAAGCTCTGATATCCCAGTTGAATCTCACAGTTAAGTCCTTGAGCAATTCCATCCATCGTCGTTGCCTCATATGCAGATCAGACTGCGTGAAGATATATTTCAGGCTCTTGTGGTCGGTGTACACCACAAATTCTTCAGATAATGTCGCCAAATCTTCAAGGCAAACACTATCGCAGCCAATCCAAATCATGAACAGGGTACCTCGTCTCGTGAGGCTTCAACTGTCGAGACGCATAGGCAATCATGTACCCGTTCTGCATCATAACACATCCTAAACCATTGAGAGAAGCACCGGAGCACACGACGAATCCTCCAGATCCAGACGGCAGAGCCAAAACAGGAGCAATAGTCAACTTCTCCTTCAATGTCTGAAAACTATACTCGCACTCATCAGTCCAAACGAACTTTCGATCCTTCTGAGTCAACTGAGTCAGAGGCCTGGCTATCGAAGAGAACTTCTCGATAAAACGCCTGTAATAGCCAGCCAATCCCAAGAAGCTGCGGATCTCTGAAACGTTCCTAGGTCTCTCCCAGTTAAGAACTGCTTCGACCTTACTTGGATCCACCGAAATCCCTTGCGCCAAAATCACATGACCCAAAAAGATAATTCGATCAAGCCAAAATTCACACTTGCTGAATTTGGCGTATAATTGCGAGTCTCTCAATCTCTGTAACACCAATCTCAGATGCTCCTTATGCTCTCTCAAGCTCTTCGAATACACTAGGATGTCATCTATGAAGACGATAACAAACCGATCGATGTACTCGCTAAAGACGCGATTCATCAAATCCATGAAAACAGTTGGGGCATTCGTCAACCCAAACGGCATGACCAGAAACTCATAATGCCCATATCGAGTCCGAAATGCTGTCTTCGCCACGTCAACATCTCTAATCCGCAATAGGTGATAACCAGAGCGTAAATCAATCTTCGAGTATACGACCGATCCTTGCAACTGATCGAACAAGTCATCAATCCTTGGCAAAGGATACTTGTTCTTCACTAATGCCTTATTCAACTGCCGAAAATCCACGCACATCCTCATAGACCCATACTTCTTCTTCACGAAAAGAATTGGAGCTTCCCAAGGCGACGTACTCGGTCTGATGAAGCCCTTCTCCAAGAGATTTCTCAACTGATCCTTCAGCTCTTTCAACTCTGCTGGCGCCAACCGGTAAGGAGCTCTAGAAATCAGGGCGATACCGGGAACCAACTCAATGCCGAAGTCGATCTCACGTCTCGGAGGGAATCCAGGAATCTCATCTGGAAACACGTCAGGAAATTCTCGGACGATCGGAATGTCGCTCAACTCCAACCGCGACTCTTGGGAAACGTCAAGCGCATAGATCATGAATCCAGCATTATCCAGCGATAGCAGGCTAAACATCTCCATGGCGGACACCAGTGGAATCTTCGAGCGTGAATCAGCACCGTAGAACTCCCACTTCTCACCCGAGTCAGGGCGAAATCTCACCACACCATGAAAACAGTCAACAGTAGCCTTATAGCTAGACAATTCATCCATTCCCAAGATGCAATCAAAATCTCTGATTCCCAGAACAATCAGATTGGACACCAAAACACGCTCATCAAATTGAAGCACACAATCCAACACCACTTCACGGGACCACAGATTCACACAAACATGGGTAGACACGGAAACAACAGCACACAATGGGGAAGAACTCAACCCATACTCACAAACAAACAACTCGGAAATAAAAGAGTGTAATGCACCAGTGTCAAATAGAACTCTCGCAGGATAATCAAGGATAAATCATGTACCTGCGATCATCATACCAGGCGCCTCCTCAGCCTGCTCTCTCGTCAAAGCGTTTGCTTAAGCCTGCTGCGGAATCTGGGACGGAGGTCTCGAAGGTTCCCCAAACCTAGAAGGCTCACGGGGTTTGAATCCAGATCACTGGGTAGGGGCAGGAAACTGCGGTCTCTTAGAAGAACCACCAGCTGATCCCTGCTACGAAGGAACTGAAGACTGACCCCTCAACAAAGGACATACTCTCTCAAAATGTCCAGGCTGTCCGCAATTATGGCAAAACCCCTGAACCCCATGACACTGCGAAGTCGGATGCCTTCCTCCGCACTGTCCACAAGACATGCTGCCAGAACCAGAACTCGCCGAACCAAAGGAACTCGAATTCGCCTTCTTCTTGAACTGTTTCCCTCGAGGTCGATACCTTTGGTGGTTCGACTGCTGCTGCAACCCCTGAGGAGAATAAAAATATTGCGACACATCCTGCACAGGCTGATAGGTGCATCCAGTAGTCGGCTGAATCGGAGCCTCAACCTCCAACAAACTCTCCTCAATATCCACCGCTCGGTTCACTGCATCAATATAGATCGCAGGTGAACCAGACAAAACCATTCGGTACAGATCAGGCCTCAAGCCTTTCAGAAATTTGTTCTTCTTCGTCCTATCCTGGTTGGAAACGTGTGGCACATAAACCAAAAGTGCAGAAAACTGTCGGGCATACTCAGCCACTCGCATGCTACCCTGCTTCAAATTGTCAAACTCACGCTCCCGACTGTTATAGAAGGAATCCAGGGTATACTTTTGTCTGAACGCCTCACAGAAGCTCTCCCAAGTGATCACAGCCCCACTATCACGAAGGATACGAGAAGTACCTCTCCACCAGTGTTGTGCATTGTCTCTCAGCTGCAACACTGCCAGCTTCAGTCTCTTCTCGAGAGCGTACTCCAGAGTATCAAACAACTCCTCCATCTGAGCTAACCAAGCCTCAGCCATCGCACCACCTCTGCTACAGAAAACGTCGGAGGTTCGTCCGCTGAAACCTAGCTAGGACAAACTCCATCTCGCCTATCTGTCTAGTAACATTCTCAACCTGATGAACATCATCATCACTACCTGCCCTAGACCGCACCACCTCTGCTACAGAAACGTCGGAGGGTTCGTCCGCTGAAACCTAGCTAGGACAAACTCCATCTCGCCTATCTGTCTAGTAACATTCTCAACCTGATGAACATCATCATCACTACCTGCCCTAGACTCCTCCGCAGTACGTCTAGTCGTCCTACCTCTTCCTCTCCTCGGCGGCATCTAAACAAATCTAGAGGTAAGATCTCACAGCAGATATATCACATAGACAGAATAAAGATCACATAAGTCACAGAGTCAATCAAAATCAAATCAAAACTCTGTGCCTAGACTCAAGTGTGATCAAAGGAAATCGAGCTTATCCCAGTTTAAGCTCTGATACCAAAAATGTCAAGCCCCGTGCTAATCATACAAGATTAAAGCACAAATAAGCACATAATCACGGAAGCGTAAAAACAGGGCTTAAAATTTTTTTTTCGAAATAATATGGCCTGAACTCAAAACATACATTCAAAATATCAATACTCAAAATACGAGTTGACTCAAACTCAAACAAAACATGTAACATCAAATCTCAATCATCAACGATCCCCAAAATACATAATAACGCAGGGCATCCCCTGGTTCAATACATAATAAAAGTAGACTGCGACTCAAGAAAACGGGGATCGACCAGCTGGCACTCCACTCGGTCCAGCTTGGTTACCTGAAGATCCTGCAAATGGGTAACACAGACCCAAACAACACAAAATCAGGAAAAGAAATACGAGTTCAAGCCTCAATACAAAGAGCTATCAAAACAGCTAAACATGCAACATGCTATAATCAATGCTATGAAATGCATGAGGGCTATCAAAGATCGGATAGCTAGACCAGTGTATCAACTAGCAAATCATCTCAGTCGAGCCTCTATACCACGCATGGTGTATCAACCGGGGAAATCATCGGTCCGTGATCTTCAGAGCCCGTCAGCCCATCACAGCTCGATGGTATTCAGACACAACCAATCAGTCGGTCACCACTCCGATGATAGTGTTGGACTTTTCAGGCACAACTCATCAGTCGGCCAGTCGCAACGTGGCTCTAAAATCAGGTCATCAATCAATCTGTCAATCAGGCTCAAGATGTATGCATGTATGCCAATTCATTCAATACACAATGCATACAATTCAATACGTGAAAACATAATGTAAAACTCAATCAATTCACAAGCTGTATCACGTAAATCACAGAAGCATATCAACGGATTTCACAACATCAATCACAGCCATGTTCATGATCAAATATGCTAAATCTGCTCAATTCGTACCTCCAACAGCTGATTTCTACCTCAACAGATATAACAAGGCACGGCAATTCCAACCAGCACCAACTAGCTTTCACCTGGCTCCTTCAACCACGACAGAAGTTATCCTGAATCTCAAATCTGTTAAGGAAACTCATACTCAGTTCATATCTAGCTCAAATCTGAACTTCAATACATAATTTCCTACGGCCAAGAACTCGAATCCGGTTCTACCTCTAAACAAAGTACTAACAGTCCATACTAAGCTTAGAACAGTAGGAATTCCTTACCCAGAAGCTAAAACCAGCGGAAGAACTATCAAATTCCACTGTACGAAGAAACTAGTAACTTCACGATCCACTTCAAGGTCGTTCTACAGCCTCAACTGGGTAACAATCGGAAGAGCAATTCTCAAGGAATCCAGCGCCACCAAAATCGCTCAAAACCACGGCAGAAAGCGGCGGCAATCGGCGAAATTGGGTTACGGTGAACAGTAGCTAACGAGGGTTTGCAAATGGAGATAAGAAATATCGGGTTCAGAATAATTCTAAGTGTCGATCAACACTTATCTATATATCTCTCAATCCACCAGCTGCTGCTCACCAAAATCAGCAGACATCAAAACAGTAGGTATCTTACAACAGACACCAGCGGTTGCTCACAACAGATATCAGCTCTTCCTCTCAACGAAACCAGCAGCAACCATCAGATGTTGTATTCTCAAAAGAACATCAAAACGACGCCGCATCAACTAAACAAAACGACGCCGCAGCGTTATAACAGCTGACAACATATTCCTTTCAAAACAACCAACAGCTGGTCACGCTAAACAACTCAACGACGTCGTAAGGGATACGTCACCATTGCCTCCAACAGCTGAACAAAAGCATTACACTCAAAACGCTACGTTTCAAATTAACAAAACGACGTCGCCTCTCCAACAGCAGCTGGTTACTCAAACCATCGGCTGGTCACCAACTAAATCAGATTCCTCGCAATGCAACAGCTGATAGAAGATTCCTCTTCAAGCGCTACTGCTGATTTAATGAAACGACAACGTATCATCACTCGCTACAGTACCGTTGACTTGCGTTGACGTCTGAAACGCGCTACGTCTGATTTCACAAAACGACAGCGTTTTTCTTCAAAACGCTAGGAATTTAGATTTCTACTTAAAGTTCACCAAATCAACTCCAATTCTCGCACAGATTTCACCCGATAATTCCTACGACTAAAATCTGAGTTATTCTAAGAGAGATCTGAAATTCTCAAATCAGATTTCACCAAAATCCGAAATTCTAAAATCTGAAAATTCGAAAATTCTAAATTCGAATTTCTCAATCCTCACATTCTCCCCACCTTAAGAGATTTCGTCCTCGAAATCAAAAGGCAAACACAGGGAAGAAAGATCAATCAAACATCTAAACAAGCTCGAATCAAAGCTTAGAAATTACCTGGAATTACACTACCAGTGCTCAAACAGATGAGGCCAATCCTACCTCATCTTCTCCTCAACTTCCCAGGTAGCTTCCTCTCGGCCATGCTTACTCCATTGGACCATCACCAATGGAATCACTTTGTTCCTCAGCTGCTTCTCCTTCCTATCCAGAATCTGTATTGGATATTCTACATAACTCAAGGCAGAATCCAGCTCAACTTCGTCGGTTCTCAATACAAGGGACGGATCTGGCTCATATTTCCTCAACATTGACACATGAAAGACATCATGCATCGCTTCCAACTCATCAGGCAGTCTCAATCGATAAGCCAACTGTCCAATCCGCTCAACAATCTCAAAGGGACCAACGAATCTAGGAGCTAATTTGCCTTTAAATCTGAAGCACATCACGCGCTTGAAAGGCGAAACTTTGAGAATACTCGATCGCCAACCTCAAACTCTAACGGTCGACGTCTTCGGTTAGCATAGCTAGTAAACCTATCTTGTGCAGCTTTCATTCTACTTCGAATCAAATCAATCTGGTCTTTCATATGTTGCACAAACTCAGGGGTAGAAAGTTGTTTCTCACCAACTTCTTCCAAACAAATAGGAGATCTGCATTTTCGACCATACAACGCCTCAAATGGAGCCATCCCGATAGTCACTTGGTAGCTGCTGTTATACGAAAACTCAACCAAGGACAAAGAATCCTGCCAGCCACCACTGAAATACATCACAACTGCTCGCAGCATATTCTCTAAGGTCTGGATGGTCCGCTCAGACTGACCATCTACCTGTGGGTGATAGGCTGTACTCATAGCCAATCTCGAACCCATCGCTGCCTGCAGACTCTTCCAAAAACGAGAGGTGAATCTTGGATCTCTGTCAGACACTATCGAAATAGGCACTCCATGCAATCTAACCACATGGTCGATATACAGCTTCACCATTTTCTTCATCGAACATCTCACATCATAGGGAATGAAATGTTAGAGTAGATGCCCAACTAGCCAACTTGTGGCATGTGGGTTTTGTAAACTCTTGTATATGACAGTCTTTATTTATGAAATACGCATTTATTTATGGCATTCTTTATTTTCATTATGTTATATAATGTTAACAATTGCGTTGGATAAAGACCTGGAATGCAACATAGTGTATGTTAGATGTGATAGTGGATATGATGTCTATCATGAAACACATCTAATAGTCACTGTGCATTCTGAATTCGTTCCTAGTCGATTGGGCCGTCAAAATGAGGATAAGGCCGCCCGAGCTTGAGACTAGCATCTGCAATGCGAAGTACCATGTTTCATTGGTAGGGAACATTGTGATGTTCTGAGCATGCAGATGGATAGTGACTTGGTGATCTATCGAACTACCCTCGTTCGGACTTTCCAAGTGGTTACCATTTGTCGAGTGGAAAAGTCCGAGGTCTTGGTTGTACTGATTAGTCCTCACTACTCGAAACGTCATTGAGACTCTACATGATAGGCGTCTCACTTTGACCCGATTTGCCGACTCACTTGGGATCATTAGGCGGCGGGATTGGGTGAGGTCCCGATGCATGTAGGAGTCGATGCTTCGTTGTCGAGGATTCACCGCTCGCTTACATGTGTGGATATCCTATGCTATCTGAGAAGATAATAGTGTATAAATATCTGGCCAAAGTACTAGAAGTGTTTAAGGTAAATGGGTTTACCTAGTAACACTCGTGATGTCACTATTCGATCTCCAAGATGTATGCATAGCTATCGGATCTCTAGCGACTCTCCATTTACCAATGGTCGTTGATCTGATCGGGATATATGTGTTGAAAGGACCTTACTGTACGCTAACCACGACCAACTGGTTCTTGCAGGCACTATCAGTGATACCTAGGGGATCATGGGGCGATGTTGCTAGGAGCTTTACCATGATCCGATGGGTCAGTCCGAAATTGTGATTTCGGAGCCACAAACGGAAACTGAGCTCAATGTGTTGAGCATATGAGGAGAATTTTAGGGAGTGCGACTTCCTAAAAGTCAACAGGGGTCAAATTGCGATTTTCCACTGTTGAGGGGCAAAACTGTCTTTTTGGACTAGGTATCTGAAAAATTGTTTTTTGCATCATAATATTCAGTTTTGGAAACTGAGTCGATCGGTCCGATCTGATCGTCGATCGGAGTTATGATGAAACCGCAGTGATTTAAATGAACCGAATGTTCATATGGACTTGGGCCTGACCCAAGTCCAATGGGCCGGTTCAAGCCCATGTATATTTAATATATACTAATGTTTGATTAGGGCTTTTAATCACTAGACTCATAACTAAAACCCTAGCCTTCATATACACTCTCGGACGCCCCCCTCTCCACAACCTCACGCACGCCGTCGGCCGCCGCCTTGCGCCGTCGTGTGCCGCCGCCGTCCGCCGCCCGCTTCATGTTTGGACTTGTTTCGATCACCGCGACGAGGTGATTCCATCCGTGGCAAAATCCGTCAAGTCTTCTAGTGCAGATTGACAGAGGAAGATTGATTCCGGTCGTGGACCTGATTGGAGTATCTACTGCCGCCTACCAATAAGAGCCAGATTTTCCCTGTGAATGTGGTTGGAGCCAGGCGCCTAGACGCCAGCAAGGTAACAAATCTACGAACACCCTATGTATGTTTGTAGATTTATATTGATGTATTGAACGTTTTCCGGGGCAACTTTTGATTTCCGCTGCGCCCCCGGGAAATGGGATCTGGATCTGCCACCGTATGCCAACAGTGGTATCAGAGCTCAGGCTCGGATCCTTCAATACGTTTATTGCTAGGTTGCATCAGATCTCATCATTTGAAATCGGAAAACAAAAAAAATTTTTTGAAAACCCGGCCGCCGTCGCCGGCGGCAACCAGCGTCGCGCGCACGACACCATGCGCGCTGGCCGCGCATGGTGGCCGGACATGGCCAGCAGCCGTGTGCACTTCGGTGCGCGCTGGCCGAACATGGGGGCCGGGG
>KQ986782.1:112370-136980 GCA_001598015.1 Dorcoceras hygrometricum
TATAGCCATGTCCAAGCTCAAAGCTGCAAAGGTCGCTCAATTAGTACCTTCAACGGCTGATTTCTACCTCAACAGATTTATCAAGGCACGGCAACACAACTGAAGCAAGTCAGCTTCCTCCTGCTACGGAAATTCACGGCAGGATGCACCTAGAATCCTCAAATCCAGAAGCTGAAACTAACTGAAGAACTATCAAGTTCCACTGTACGAAGAAACCAGCAACTTCGCGCTCCTCTCCAAAGTCGTTCTACAGCCTCAACTGGGCAAAAATCGAAAGAGTAACTCTCAAGGAGTTCAGCGCCACCGAAACCGTCGAAAATGAAGGCTGGAATCAATAGAAATCTAGGGAAGAAACGTTCGGGTGAACAGTAGCTAGAACGAGGGTTTGAAATTGGAGATAAGAAATATCGGGTTCAGAATAGTTCTAAGTGTCGATCAACACTTATCTATATATCTCTCAATCCACCAGCTGCTGCTCACCAAAATCAGCAGACATCGAAATAGTAGGTATCTTACAACAGACACCAGCGGTTGCTCACAACAGATATCAGCTCTTCCTCTCAACGAAACCAGCAACAACCATCAGACGTTGTATTCTCAAAAGAACATCAAAACGACGCCGCATCAAATAATCAAAACGACGCCACAGCGCTATAACAGCCGACAACAGATTCCTTTCAAACAAACCAACAGCTGGTCACGCTAAACAACTCAACGACGTCGTAAGGGATACGTCACCATTGCTGCAAACAGCTGAACAAAAGCATTACACTCAAAACGCTACGTTTCAACTTAACAAAACGACGTTGCCTCTCCAACATCAGCTGGTTACTCAAACCATCGGCTGGTCACCAACTAAATCAGATTCCTCGCAACGCAACAGCTGATAGCAGATTCCTCTTCAAGCGCTACTGCTGATTTAGCGGAACGACAACGTATCATCACTCGCTACAGTACCGTTGACTTGCGTTGACGTCTGAAACGCGCTACGTCTGATTTCACAAACGACAGCGTTTTTCTTCAAAACGCTAGGAATTCAGATTTCTACTTAAAGTTCACCAAATCAACTCCAATTCTCGCGCAGATTTCACCCGATAATTCCTGCGACTAAAATCTGAGTTATTCTAAGAGAGATCTGAAATTCTGAAATCAGATTTCACCAAAATCCGAAATTCTGAAATCTAAAAATTCGAAAATTCTAAATTCTCAATCCTCACAGGTATTGCCGCTCGCCCTCGTATCCTGGTAAGAAAACAGAGCAACAACAAAGCACAGCTACAACAGCTGAAATGGAAACGATAGTGCGTATGCAATGCAACAACTGAACAGCATATAAAGCAACAAGCAATGCACACATAGCAATCAAACATAATATCCATGCTAATTCCAGCCGTAATATAAGCTCAACATCCGTACCTTAACTTCTGAGCTACAATTACCATACACAGCTGCTACAATCACGTCTGAGCAACACAGATCTATCACCTGCTAAACCAACACAAACTACTGCTCAAAGACCGAAACATAAATCAACAACAGCTGGGAGCTACAAATCCACCAGCTTTTATCTACCTTCCTAACTCAACAAAAAGCTCTAACAAAGCTTAAAGGTAGCATCTTTACTTACCCCAACGAAACTACTGGCACGGCAGGGAACGCTTATACTAGCAAACTACACAAGAGAGATGTCTTAGCGATCCTGAGATCCTCTTCCAGCTCCTCCAAAGCCTTCTAAAGAGGTATAGAACGAAGCGCCTTAGCGATAGGAGTCCAACGCTACCACTCTCACTCTCGTCGAAGTTGTCTACCATCGGAAATTAGGACGGATAAGGTTACTGTGAACAGTAACTAGGGTTCGCGACAAGATTTGCTATCGGTAAATATTTCTAAGTATGGGATCTGTTAAACAATCGAAGACCAAGTCTTCTCTTAAATACACTACTCAATCAGCAGATAGAAACAGGAACCGATCCACCGATAAAATCAGTTGTCACAAATAATATTCCCAACCAGCAGCTGAAATCACGCATCCGCTTTTGCCTATCGCTAATATAACAACCAGCAGTTGAATCTTTCAAACCACGCTAAGACTAAACGGCGGCGCACCAACTTAACCAAACGACGTCGTAGAGGAACACGTCACCTCGCTACCAACAGCTGATCCACAAACCAGCAGTCACAACACATGAGATCTATCAACAGCTGATGTCTATCATAACCAACAGCTGATACAAAGCGCTCCACTCAAAACGCTGTCGATCCAACTTATCTAAACGACGTAGTTTCGCTACCCGCTACAAAACACGCTAACGAAACCAACAGCTGGTTCCTGCTCACAAAACGTCGTCGCTTCAAATTCCCTTAGTGCTCTCTGCTGATCATCGCAACTAACATACCAACAGTTGATCACTTGCAACAGCTGGATACGCGCTAATACACCAACGACTGAAATCCACGTCAGCATTGCTGCTGCTTCCTACCAACACGCAACGTCTGAAATATCAACAACTGACGCGATCACTCAACGGCTGATCCCACTACTACTGTTGCTGATTCCACACTTAGGCAAAATCGATGTCTACGCCAAGCACATCGACCAACAGCTGGTCCAAACCTGACCAACACCTGATTGTGAAAACACAAGTCTCACACTGAACCTCAAATCTATTAAGAGAACTCGTAAATCAGCTTAATTCCAGTTCAAATCTGAACTTCTAAGCATCACTGCCTACGGTCAAGATTCCAGACTCTCAACCTAAGCTCTGCAAGCTTAAAACAGTAAGATCTACTCACCCAAAAGCTCAAAAGAGCTGAAGAACTAACGGATCGGATTTCTCAAGAAATCCTCGAACACCAGCTAATTCGTGCTTCTCTCCAACGTCGACTCAGACCTCCTGGATAGTATAAATCGAAAGAGCAACTCAAGAGGAGTTCAGCGCCACCTATATCGTTCCAAATGACGGCGGGAAACGACGAGAAATCGGAGAAATAAGCTACGGTGAACAGTACCGAACGAGGGTTTCGAAGATGAGGATAAGAAATATCGGGTCAAAAATACGCTAAGTGTAAATCAGCACTTGGTATACAAATCCTCAATTCGCTACTGTTCTCATCAATTTCAGATTCTGGTACTGATCGAATCACTCGCTAAGGCAAAAGTCTCACAGCTGAATCTAACATTTACTCTCGCTACTGCCTCAGCTGATACAATTCAAACGTTGCGCTTCTAACATGTTATCAAACGACGTCGCATCAGAGTCCCCGCTAACTAACTCAAACGACGTCGCGCTATCTCACAGCTGATCCTTCACGCTCACATCTGCCAGCGTTCACCCACAGCTGAAACATATCTCTTGTAATAGCAACAGTTGATTTGCGCTACAACACCAGCAGTCAACTCAGCTGGGTTGACCAACACGCGACTTCTAATCACATCCGCGCGCTAACAGATCTCAGCCACCACAACTGCTTCGCTCGCTACAGTACCGTTGACCCGCGTTGACGTCTGAAATGCGCTATTGACCAGATTTCTCCCACTAGCGAGACATCTGAATTCCTGCGAAACGACGACGCATCACTCCCGCGCCACCAACGACTAATCAAACCTCACCTGCTAGCGCTACAACTGTATGCTCACATCTGAACACTACTGGAATCAGATTTCTATCGCAAATTCATCAATTCGACTCCACATTCCAAACAGATTTCACCCTAAAGACCAGCGACTCAAAACTAAACAATTCCCGGAGAAATCTGATAACCTCAAACCAGACTTCACAAAAAATCCTAAAGTCAGAAATTCGAAATTACAAATTCTCGTGACTAATCCTTCAACAAATCTGATTAATCACTATTCTAAAATCTGATTCCTCGCAGCGATGGTCGGCGGTCAATTGGACGGTGGTGTTGTAAGCTAGGATTTGCTCAATAGTTTCGAAAATTGTACATTTTGCAAAATTTTGATCATGGGAGACATAAAACTCTGTGATAACAACTGTAAGAATTCAAATCATATTTGAATACTAAATATGGAAAACAGATCAAAGTTACCTCCAGCCATTGATTTTGATGCGGAACTTTGAACATCATAAGCAACAAACTGGAATGACTACAGAGCCTTCTAAGTACTCCAGACCTCACAATTGTGTGAATGATTATTATGTGTATGCTTAGGGACTAAGAACCACTATTTATAGATGATTTGTACCATTAACAAATCCATCAAGATTGTGACAAATCTCGATAAGATATATCTTTAGGTATTTTGATTGATTAAAACCCTTATAGATTGTGCACATCTAAATCTTTCAATATTTGGCCACTTAATAAAGATGAACGATGTGCATGATAATAAAGCATATATGTGTCACTTAATGAGATAATATTTTTGGCATCCGAATAAAATATTTCTAATAAAAATGTTATAGAATTCTTTTAATTAAATGTCATTAAATTCTATCATTAACTAAAAAGAACTTGATGTGGTTTGGCTCTAATTTTTTTTGGAAACATAAATCACAGCATGTGCAATATAATGCTAGAAAATTTTTTATCAATGTTTCTTCCTATAGAAAATATATTAAAAATAAAATGTAACTTTTTATGGTAATAAATATAATAATTTTACTAATAAAAAAGTTTTTATCTTATTTTATATTTGGTAGGGAATATGTTGTCAATAAACGCCTGTTCATTTTCTCCTCGAGCAAGCAGAGGAGTCGTCCCCGCTCATAAACCCTCTTCCCTTTCCCAACCTTAAATCTCTGACTGGGAGAATCATGTCGATGAGCAGAATAACCACCAGATTATCGAGAGCGCTGACTCACTTCCGCCACCCGCGGCCCCTATTCCGCCGTCAGGATAGACATTTCGTTTCTTCTTTTTCCAGCCACTTCGATCCCCATGAAAAGGTGCTTCTTCTTTCTTTATCTCTATTACGGTTGCGCTTTCTGCTGATTCAGATTGCTCCTTTACCTCCGATTATTACAAGCTGTTGCGTTTTGTTGTTTGATTGTGCTCATTATGTTAACGTGAATTGTGCTTCTATGTTTATGCAGCAAAGAAACATTTATTGAAAAAAAAGAATAAACATCATGTCTCTCTAAGCCCTTCGGTCTTGGTCTCATAGAAGAGTTATGTTATAAAGGAAAATCCATAAGATAATATGTTGACACTTTATTGACTCGTTTTTTTGGGATATCTCGCTGTTCACTTATCTGTAATTATGCCATAATTTTAGGATATTTATAACTGAGCTATGATGTTAAGCAATTATGTACTCAGTGTTAGTTGTTTGTCTGCCAATGGTATATCATGCAATTGTTTATCAACTCAAAACTGAGAGAATTTCTTTCATCGCAATATCTCCTTTATGTATAAGAGCAGCTTTAGTACACGTGAATCACAAAGTTCGATACCCTACCTTCCAAAATGACCGAGACTCACTCGTGGTCTCTCAGAAAAATAACTAAATGAGCCCAAGTATAATAAATTTTGACGGATAAGGTTATTCAACATAATTACTTCAACTTGTATCTGTATTCTATGTGGATGATTTCCTTTTTGCAGGCAAGAATGCAACTATTCTTGAAGACTTCATTTCTAAACTTTCTGTTGTACATCAAGGATATCGGAAATGTGAACTATTCTGTTCACTTGGCATGCAGACCTTCCCATATAATCTTAGTATCTCAATGAAGCGCATACCAGATATTCTGAAAGAACAAGGATGCTTAGTCTGTGACATCCATACGCCATTGCCCCTTCCTTCATTATGCTAAGTTTTTCTCCTTTATAAGGGAAATCAGCCTGTGTATTCTCTTTGTCAACACGTTTTCAACTCCACCTTCTACAGCTCATTTTGATCTGACATCGACATTTACTTCAATACGTATGTGGGACACCGGAGCACGGTCTACGTCTTGGGATTGGTCCGCTCTCCCGTCTCCCATTCTCTCCTTTTCTGATGTAACTGGGTAAGAAACACTGAAATCACAACCTTGCTAGTGGTTATGACATCGTATCGACCAAGATACATTCTATCTAGAGATGGCAACATGACGGGTTTGAGATGAGTTTGGTACTTTGGCCAAACCTGGGGCCCGCCAAACCGAGGAAAACTGAACCCAAGATAGCCTCACCACAAAACCTAGTAGATCCAATCTAGGCTGGACCTGCTTCCTGCAAACCCACTAAGCATTATACATGCTTTCAATCCTAGTAACTACACAACATCCATCGTAACATTTTATAATAATTAGCAAAAAAAATATTTATCACGTCACTCGTAGCAATTATATCATTCGTAAAAGTATAACGACACAATTTGAGAAATTATGGAGAAACAGCAATACTGTGAATTAGTGTTAGAGATTAAAGCATTTATCATACAATGTATAAATTTAAATAAATATCATTAGTTATACCAGACACCGGCCTTGACATGCTTTTAGACCCATCGTTAGGCCATTACACACCTTGCAACCTGTTTGTTTGAGTTTAGATCCATCCAAGAGCTGACAAGTTTTAATGCGGGACTCGACCATTGCCCTCCCAAATTCTATCTTGTGGAGTTTCAATGAACTAAGGAGAACTTCTAGGTGCTGTGCACTATTTATCGAATACCTTGATCTCCAAATCACTGAAATTGTTTGGCTCCAATGTCACCTGAACTTGGAATCAATCTCTTGCTCTTCCTGGGTATTTGTTGTAACCATTTTGGTGATGATTGTCCAGTTGCAGATCCCACTTCCAGTAATTCATGAAATCCATTGTTGTATACTTTCCATGCCGATTTTTTCAGATCCCGACATCCATTTTCTCGTGAAATACATTTCTGTAGACTTCAATACTATCAGAGATAAAGTAGAAAGTAGTGACTATTCTCTATCTTGTTTTCCCAATCATTAGTTCGTCAATGCTCTTACAAAGCCTGTTTCTTGCATAGAGTTGCAATCACTATGACTTGGTTTCAGACATGAACCCTTTGTTTAGAGGGAACAGTAACGTAATTCTGGTAATAGATTATCATCCTGTTCAATCTATTTGTGGAATCCTTTGTTTAGTAAATCTATGACTAGACATCTGCCATTATGCCATACTGTTAGGCAGTCATATTCTTTTCATATTTTGTTCCTTTGTCAACTGTATATCTGGTAATTCTCGTTTGAGTAAGGCTCCTTTACTCAGCTAAATTTTCTGTTTAGTCTAAAATGTGGTTCAGAATATTTAAAATTCATTTATGCTTATGGTGCAATTATCTGTTGGCCTTCTCTATGTCTATGGCTGATCCTTTAATAAATTGTGTAGATATCTACTTGACTCAATCTCTTTCTTTGACTTACTCTTGAACGATTTCAGCCTTGTGTTTCACCTTACCTTCTAGACATGTTTTTCTGTGTTATCTGTGCGTTATATATTATTGTGAAGCTGGAAGCAATAAGGACACTCTTGTTCTGTTTTAGGTGGTATTTGGGCATGCATCATCGCTGAATCATTCAGCTCTAAATTCATCCGCCTTCCAATGGTTCGGGTTTACGTCATCTTCGTCACCACAAGTAAATGAGGAACTGCTCGATCTGAGAACGAAGTGGAAAATAAGACAGAAAAAGATGATGTTACTGATAATTCAGATATATCAGTTTCCGATGAAAAAACTGAATCAGGTTCTTCTTCTGAACCTAGCTTTGACATGCTTGATACTCCGAAGAGATGGGGAAAAGATATTAAGAAAATTTCATTTTTTTTAAATTCTGATTCAGATTCGGAGAATGATCTTTCAAGAGATGATCTTATGAAAATCCTTGTGGAGAAAGAACGACTCCTGACTTCGAAGCAGGAAGAACTTGTGAAAATGAAGGATAAGGTTTTAAGGACTCTTGCAGAGATGGAAAATGTAAAGGATCGTACCAGACGTGAGGCAGAAAATGCAAAGAAATTTGCTATTCAGGCTAGTCGATTTGTATTTTAATATAATGACATACTGTTGGAGGGCCACATGTGGTTCCCATTTGTTTCTCATTCACTTATTTATGGGACACTTGTTCATGCAGAATTTTGCTAAGAGTCTGTTGGATGTAGCGGATAATCTGGGGAGGGCTTCTGCTGCTGCAAGAGAAAGTTTTACAAATATTGATGCATCCGCAGATACAGCTGGTGCTGTTCAACAACTTAAGATACTCCTTGATGGTGTTGAATTGACTGAGAAACAATTGACAGAGGTATATTATTATTATTTTTTTTTGGTGTTTTTTGGTCCAGTAGAAATATTCAACCTCATTCATTGACTATATTCTATTTTTGTCATTGAAATGGCTTAGTTAAGAGTTTATATAAATTAGCATCAGTGTGGAACTTCCTGAAATAAGTTTTTATCATATGTTGTATACCACATGGGTGAAATGATTCTTGTTAGAATTAGAAATTGAATTGGCGGAAGATGGTTTGGATGCGGAAGATGGTTTGTGATGTCTGAAATTATGCACTTTGGACCATTGGTGACACGAAATTGCTTCTCATGATATTGACTAGTGGATGTACTGAGTAAATATTGATAATCCAATTACATATCTTGCATTGTGCTATTTGGGGAGACGACAAGCTATGATCGGACTATGATATTGACCGACATTCAAACTTTTGATGAAGACTTCAACTTGAAACACTTGGATTTGCCATTTCCAGGTATTTAAAAAGTTTGGACTAGAGAAATACGACCCTATAAATGAAGAATTCGATCCAAACAGACATAATGCCGTATTCCAAGTACCCGATGCCTCAAAGCCAGTGGACCATGTCGCTGTTGTTCTTAAGGTATTTGAACTAAACAATACATGATGCTTTGCTATGTCTTAACTATTGGTTTAAGGTTGATCAGTTATTTTATTCCTGCTGCAGGCTGGATACATGCTGCACGATCGAGTTATAAGGCCTGCAGAAGTTGGTGTAACTGTGGGAACAAACAATAAATAGGCTGAAAAAGGATCGCAGTTGTGAGAAACACACGGGACGTACAAGCAAATGAACAAACTGACAAGTCTGTTGTGTGGGGGGTAAGCTTAAGCATGCATTATCTGAACGCGAGGGAATGAACCTAAGCCATAGTTTTGATGGACAATTGCACATTAGGTGCTTAATATTTGTTTTTTTTTTCCAGCTTGAATTAGTTGTTATTGCTATTTGTAATCAGTACCAATTGTGCATTGTCAAAAAAAAAATGAGGACCATGATGGATCTGTGTAAACAGATCCAAATATTAGTTTTGAATTACACAAAACTTGTTATTGTGTTTCTAACAATTCTACGAAGTGTGCAGATGTTTATTGGAGAAGTCTGAAGAAAGATGCATCGTAACAAGGAGTAAGATCTGATGAGAAGAATCTGACAAAAAGAGATAGGAGAAATCTGTTGAAGAAGTCTGGCGAAGAGAATAAAAGAGAAGCAATCGGATGTTGAATAGGAGAAGTCTGATGTGGCATGAATAGGCGAAGTCTGAACAGAGAAGTCTGAACGTGAAGAAGAGAGTCTGGAATTAGTTGAAACAGAGAAGCGAACAGTAGAAGTCTGGATTCAAAGATGTGAAGCAGAAGGATGTTATCAGACGTGATAAGAAGAATATAAGAGAAGTTGAACATAAGATATCAGATGTTGACGAAGAAGCGAACAGACGTTGATAAAAGAAGTGATCAGACGTTGACGAAGAAGTAATCAGTCGTTAATAAAAGAAGCGATCAGCTGTTGCACTAAGAGAAGATGAATCAGATGTTGCAAAGAAGAAGATGAATCAATTGTTGCGCGAAGAGAAGATGAATTCAGCAGTTGTAAAGATAAACAGAAGTGACGAAGAGATGAAGTAACGTGAAGTCTGATGAAGAGATGCCTTATCAGATATTGAACAGCTGTTGGAACAACGAACAGTAGATGCCTTATCAGTTGTTAAACAGTTGTTGGTACATCGAACAAAAGACCTATCAGCAGTTGCAAGCATTCATCAGCTGCAAACAATCAGCAGTTGCAAGCATTCATCAGTGGCAAGCAATCAGCTGTTGCAACAGAAGTCAGATATTGTATAGAAGATGTGATTCAGACGTTGACGTGACGAAAAGACATATTCAGACGTTGATCAATGCAATGACGAATCTAACGAACAGCTGATGGATCAAATAAGAACAAACAGCTGATGAGCAATGTGATGATGGAGAGGCGAATCAGCTGTTGGAATGACAAACAATATCAGACATGGATCAGCTGTTGGGACGATGATGATATCAGACGTTCAGCCGTTGGAACAACGAACAGCAGAACAGCTGATGATTAAATGTAATACGAAGAAGACAACAGCTGATCAAAGGAGATGACAAATATGACCAACAGTTGAGCGAACACCTGTTGAAGTGTTGTGAGCGTATATGACGAGCGAAGAAGACAACAGTTGAGCGAACAGTTGAACAATTTGTTGAACTATTCAGACGCAATCAACCGATTAAAATGGAAAGAATCAATTGTTGAAATTGAGTCGTACAAATGCCTTAAATTAAGGAGACAAGATCAGTACTATTTTGGGAAAAATAGTACAATATACAGAGGAAGATTTACGGTGATTGCCCAACTTGGAAAGACAACAAATTAGCCTTGACAAGCGCAGAAGGGATTTGATTCTACTGTCTAACGGCTATATCCTTGGGGGAAAGCTATTTAAACGACGAGTATTGAAGAAGAAAGATTATCGACATACACAGAAACAGAAACAGAGAAATTACAGAGGGAAGAAAATAGGAAGACGAAGCAGTCGACCATCTGCTGAGTCTTCATCAGCTCTTTAGGAGCATTTCCGGGGCTCAAAGAGGGCGGGGAGTGATCGCCGGTGCCAGAGGTTGCACGGACAATGAGCGGCTCCTGGCAGGCTTCTAGAGGCGAAGGGACACATGAATGAACCGATCCCACATCGGAATGAGAGGGATTACGAAAACTGGGAAGTTATAGATGTAATGGATGTTAGTTAAAACTTATCAGATTTAATTGATACTACTCATACCAACAAGGTGCATCTTCTTTTCGGGAGATCATCACGTAGGAACTCCAAAGTTAAGCGTGCTTGACTTGGGACAATTTTGGGATGGGTGACCCTCTGGGAAGTTTCTCAGGGTGCGTGCGAGAGAGGACAAAACACGCTGGAAAGATCAGTGTTGGTACAGTGGGGACAGTCGTTAAATCTGGGGTGTTACAATTTCCCAGTTGTGTGAGATTTCATTTTATACGAGAGTTATGCATACACTGTAAATCTTACACAGAGATTCATTCACATTCTGGAGAGTTGAGCGAAACTGTACAGTGAATGAATCTCAAACCCAAACAATTAGATCCCGTCCAAGCACGAAGACGTTAAACTCTGTGTCTGTAGCCTTTCTCACAGAGGCGTAAAACAAGTGATTGAGTGAACAGCCGAGGGCTAGTGGAGTCTAGGAGTTTTCGCAGCTGATGGCTGTTGGATCGGGTCTGTACACGAGGTGTAGATCAAATCTTCTAGTGGATCCTTCCCGTGTCGGAAGAAGGGGAGACGTATGATATTTATATCCGAACTTCCATAAACAAACACTGAGTAACTTCTTTACGATTTACAGTATTTCGCATACGCATAATTTATTTAGCACGCATACATAACAGAAGGCACACTTGCACATAGCAAACAGATTTCACACTCTGTTAGTCGCGCATCATACAGAAATATGTTTGCGTTAGTTTTAAAATTTAGGATTCAGTTCTGGTTTTTTTTGCATGTTGTTTTATTTCATACCAGATCTGTCTCCGGTGCTCTCATATTATATGTTCAAGAACCAGCGGCATTGCACCGTATTTTCATTTTGTTTTGGATCAGATCTCGGCCCCTGTTGTGTAGCGTTATTATTTAATTGTTGTATCGAGAGATCTGATCTTTCGGTCCTAACAGACCAAATAAGTACCAAATGTTATAAAAATAAATAGAAGTATCCCGAAATAGTACTTTTCATCCTATAGAGAATAAGGACCAAAATTGTCAAAAAAACTAAAAGATGTTGAAATCTAATTAAAGTTTGATAATGCAAATGATCAGATGCCAGATATATAAAAAAAAAAGCAATTTTACCTTATCAGTCTATATGTGTGTATATATATTTATGTATAATTTGCTAAAAGGATTTTTTTAATTATAAATTATCGAAGGAACCCATATTATAGTGGATAACTACAAAAAACTAAATGTAATTAATGGAGAAATACTCAACTTCGTAAATTAATGATGGATATATATATATATAGCGGTACAAATTAATATTTTAATTTTGTATAATAAACTGCAATCTTATATTTATGTTAGTATCTCATATTTTAGGTAGCTTAACAAATTAAGGACAAATATGCAAACAAAAAATTATTATTCAATTTTGTATTAGCAAATCATAATCGCATATTTTTTGTTATATTAACTAATAGGAAAAGTAATATAAATATTGATATATGAATTAAATATTAAATAGATATCGGTAGTTGATTGATGATATATGTTAAAATAAATAAATTACACAAGAATAAGGAAATTAATGTAAATAGTTGATTGATAATATTTAGAACTTCTAATATTAATTTTAAAATTGAATATGTTGCATGTATTCTTTTTGGGCTTTAAAGAGGGGTGCAAATGCAGTATAGACTTATATGTAGCTCGGATCCTACACTGAAACCGATGTTCTGAAGGGCATGTGCAGCACCAAGGTGTAGAGTCCACGTGATCCAGTGGCTCTACTGTGAACAAAATCATGATGTGCACGATCGATGATCCATTCTGGTAGTAATAATCACATCCGTAACCTAGCAATTATTCTTACATGTATTTATGTCATATATTCTCGGTGACGTGGGATAGATTCATTACTTATAACAGTATTTGTGTCACTGTGTAATATTAATAATAATATATAAATATATTATATTTTATGTTTAGTTAATATTATCTATCTCAAATCAATCAAATATTACATATTTGTTTCACATAAATCAAATTTTTTATTATTTATTTTATCTCAATCAAATCATTAATAAAAAATTACAATATTAAATCAATCTTCTTATTCATATTATATGTATTAATTTTTATAAAGGTTAATGTAATATAATATTTTATTTCATATTTAATCAATTAAATCAACATATTACTTTATCAAACATTATTCTCTATCTAAATCAATCATTTTATAATTTCGTCATTTATTGTTAATCATTTCCTACCATATGTCACCAACGAAATAACAAGTGCCTATATATACAAGGTTACTGTGTATATACCCCGATTCACAAGTGAATAAATATACACTATGCAACATTTCATTCTTCACTCATATATCTTAGGTTGCGTAATTATTTTACCTTTTTTATTTCATGAACAAAAAATTCCAGAAAATCAAAATGCAAATGTAGAGATTTAGAAATATAAAATTGAAATAATAAAAATAGATAATGAAAATTTTCATGGAAAATCCCTTAAAAATTTTAGGGTAAAAACCACGGGGAATATAAAAATATTACGCTATAATATTTTGGAGAAATATAGTTCTCGCTGTATTTGTAAACACACTCTTTTAAAACAGGATAACCTGAATCACAAATATTACAGAGTACACTAAAATATTTTTGATTGTTTTAAAGAGAAGTAGAGAACACTCGATATAAGATGCTTAAACTGGAAATGAGGAGCTCTATAGCTCCACGCCCTTCAATGATCGAGGAAGACAATGAATTTGGCTTCAAATGACAACCAAACAAATATGATGCATTCTTTCTTACTCAATAGATGATCATGTTTTTGCACATGCCAACATTTAATCCACGGGTCTAAATTTGTACCAAGAACCTAACTATTTATCCCATTACATCATTTGTCCATGCTTTTTAATTTATCATTCACACATTATTCATCGTTCACTTATCCATGCTACAAACCAAGCAGTAGCAACTTGGGATGTTAACAAGAGATTCACTTTCACTTGATAGAGATATATAGTCTCATACAGCATAGAATGAGTATTGTCTCATCTCAATAAACGCTTTCAGTGAAACATCCACACTTAAACAACTAGCTAGGGACGATATATTTGTGTTGCACTGTGAGTAATTTTATTTAAATAAATTTAGTTGCCCAAACAAAATGCTACAGATTACTTATTTCTTATTATTATTATTAGTATTTATATATTTGGAAGAATAATCTTTTAGAATCACATTCAAACTCATACTTTTATAATATAAGATAAATATAATATAATATAATATAATAGATAGTAGATCATACTTGATATATTTGTATTTGCACTTGTTTCTTATTATTACTACTCGTATTATACTTCAGATACATCATTCCCTTCACGATTGAAAAAGAGTAAACACGGACTTAGCTAACTGATGAGCAACCTCATTTAAGCAAACTTTTCGGAGCTAAAAAAGCTACAGTTGCGAGTCCATAGATAGGATTGTAAAAAACATCATGCATGGAAAAATCTATCAAGAAATGAAGGTAAAGGGAACCAAGAGAGCATTTTAAGAAAATATAAAAGATAAAAAAACATATTATTAGTTGAAACAATTACATGACTAAGGTTGAAACAACTCTGTGAAATTGTTATATTTTTTCGCGTCAAAGAATGTGCCTCTTAGACAACTCCGGAAATTTAATTTAGCGCTACTTCTCTCTATCCAAGAGGGAACAAAAAATTATCCATGGTGTTCGGATGAAGTCCGCGACACCCACAAAACATACTAGTACAGTGACGGAGAACGCCAAAATTAATTCTAGTTGTGATAACTTGTTTTGATTCTTCACATGAAAATAAAATGCGTCGAACAAGAAAATTTAATTGCTGTTGGTGAATCTAGTGAACAAAGACAAAAGCTTCGGTATTTACTATGTTCAACTTGTTCTAGTTGCTTTCACACTTATCAGCAAATTCATTGCTAATAACTAACATAGGATATCATCCTATGAAGATTCTCCCGTCCGCAACCCCCTACGAGAATCCCTTTTCAGATCCACACACACGCATATATATGAACACTCACAAACCACAAATATCACATTAACCAAATCTTCATCCAATGCCGCTTTAGTGGATTGGATATTTCATGTTTTTAAGATTGCTTGTCGGAATACAGAAGTAATAATGGGTTTGTGTTTCGGTGGTCTCGGGAGTAGGGCATGTAGCACTCATAGTAATAGACCACCAACCAAGAAAGAAGCAGGTCCTCACTGTGGGCTAAAAGTGGTGAAATACTTGAATCTGACGAATCTTCGGACTCGGGAAATTAAGCAGGAGCAGGCGAATTCCAATAACTTCACCTATAAGAAAGGGTTAACTCTGGAGGATTTGATTGTTTCTTCACCAGCTTGCAACGAGGGCCGCGCTCATGGTGGTGATCATTCGCATGCGCTTAAACAATGTTCAATTACCAGAAGGGTTCATCCCTCATTTGATGCAGAAATAGTTTTGCATGAATCATCTAATAAGACTTGCTCTGCGGAGATGACGATCGAGACTGAAGGTGGAAACACAAAAATGAATAGTTCAACATTTCACAGAAGTAGAAGTGGAAAACTGAAGAAGAAGGTGAGTTTTAGGACACCGGAAGTGGTTGATGTGTTCATTCTGGAATACTCACATGAAGTAAAATTTGCAGATTAAATACCTTGGTTGGTTTTGAAGATCATGTCATCGCCTTTTAATCATCATTTCAATATTTGTATCATTTGTTTGTCTCAATTTCGTTAATCCTACAAAAGTCGATAAGCTCGCAACAGTTTAGATGCATTCAAAGATGCAAAATATATACCGACTCCTAAGAAAACATGCAAAAACACAGAACTTGCGCTTGACCACAAGATACAAGGCACCGTTAACTAAAACTACATTAAAATTGCAACCTTCAACCTTGCAAATGCGTATCCAGGGAGAAAACAAGATAAAAGAATAGACGAATAGGTTGCTAAAACAAGAACTTTCTTGTGGTAGTCGAAGCAGGTGTTCGAAAAGTGGAAGGTGATGATGACTTGAGAGTGACTGGAGATTTCAGGGCATCAAGACTTCCAGTAGATTTATCAGCAGCTAGGTTTGCTCCTCTTGGATCAGTTAAAAGAGTTTTCTGAAATGATTGGGTGAAACCAGTGGCAATTATAGTGACATGGATCTCTCCATTGTATCGTTCATCCACAACCGCGCCAAATATAATGTTGGCCGAAGGGTCAGCTAAACTCGTGACAACCTACAATGGAATGTGAGAATAAGTGTGACTAGAAATTTAGGGGAGAACCATCATTTTAGTTTCTTGTTGGTAATGACTCTTCCAAGTATTGAAAAAATCATTTAATGAATATTTTATTCAGGAGAAAGTGAGAAGGCAAATATAAGACCTGAGACACCCTATTAACTTCTTGAAGGGTTATATCCTTTCCTCCGGTGATATTGTATACAACTCCAGTTGCAGATTGGATAGAGGAGCCTATCAATGGGGCCAAAGTTGCTTGTTCAGCCGCTTCTTCAGCACGGTTCTTGCTAGAGGAAACACCCACTCCAAGCATGGCAGTACCAGAATCCTTCATGACTGCCTTAACATCTGCAAAATCCACATTTACCAAACCAGGTATCTGCACAAACAAGAATCTATTAAAAGTTATAGCAAAAATTTGTGTATGAAGCACAGCAGATGAAAATGATCGCTCACAGTGATTATATCTGATATTCCTTGGACCCCTTGACGGAGCACATCATCTGCCAGAAGAAAAGCATCTTGAAGTGGGGTCTGTTCATCGGCAATGTCCAGCAAACGATCATTCGGAATCACTATAAGTGTATCCACGTTTTTCTGGAGCTTTTCAATTGCTTCAAGAGCCTGAATGAATGGCAGATCAGAATGCAATAGTATTGAGAGGGAGTGAAGTTTGCAAAAAAGACGATGGCACTGCAAGGCACAGTTGATTCAAGCTTGAATCATGAGATAAAACAGTCTCTAAGCCACTTGACCTGATGGCATAAAAAACAAGGGAGCTAGACAATCAAATTTCTCCCCTTCCCCACCCAGCCCCTCTGATAAACTGAATCTCTCCAGAAAATCTGTGTATAAACGACGAAGTTTTACAGAATCATAGATTTAGGGATGTGAAGAAACTGTCGAGCTAAATATGTGTCCCCCCTAATTCTCATCCTTATACTCTATAAAGAAATGATTCTCACAGAAAAAAGTACATAATTTTCAGTTCAATTTATGAGGTAGCTCATATTGGCGGATATTTTGTAGAATAACTAGCTTCTACTATTGTAGTGATATAGAATGGAAATAAAACCTGCCTGCAAAGATCTTTTGCGCCCTTCAAAGCTGAATGGGTAGGTAACAACGCCAACAGTCAAGTACCCTGCTTCTTTTGCTATTTGTGCAACAATAGGAGCAGCGCCAGAGCCAGTACCCCCACCCATCCCTGCTGTTATGAACACCATATCTGATCCTTTGAGAGCATTTGCAATACCTTCCTTTGATTCCTCAGCAGCCTGTTCCCCCAGCAATGGGTTGCCACCAGTTCCTGCATCCCAGAAAGTGTTCCAAATTAAAACTATAGCCAAAGAATTTTTGGTTTACATTAAAAGTATAAATCATATTTTCTTGTGGGCAATGAGGCTTCGGGATTAGATATCTGTAAACCCACTAAATTCCATTTGTATGGAATATCACTTCTTTATGAAGGAGATTTCTTTCAATTTTAATCGTTTAAATTACTTCATTTTCTTCTCAACAACTATCATTAAGGGACAGCAACATAATCAACAATCTAAGGGAGCACGCTGCCAAGTCTACCTCAACAAGCTAGAACAGATAGCACTAAATCACATTAAGCAGATCTTTCAGATTTTAAGAATATGCTTACCAAGTCCACGAGTCAGAAGCTCTCCAATCTGAATAGGATTCTTAGCAGCAGACTGTAATAGTGCCTGGGCGTCGGTATTAATTGCATAGAAGTCCACTCCCTGATATTAAACAACTCAGAAAAGTATTCCCGGTGATTTAACAATAAAAGTAGATTATGTGAAAGAGTACTGCCACAAGTCAGACAGGGATAGTTGGATTCAGATTCTTTGTATGCTTATGATTGCATACGTGATTGACTTTGCCAGAGAACTACTAACAAAGATGGATTCGCTTTCATGGAACTGGGAAAACATAGCAAATTGACATACCTTTGTTGCACTGCTTGATTAGTTTGGTTACTAAGTTTTTTATATAGCTAATGGAATCCAGATTGTTCCTTCACAAGTGTTATATTTTAATAAGACTGAGCAGTTTGAACGTTTCCCCTACATTGTAACTTCTATAATATTAGATATCGTAAAAAGTGGCCACGAATTCTTCTCATTCCTTCTTGATTTTTTCTTTTCTAGAGCTGAAGTTTGAAATTGTCTTTTACGAAATGGAGATCTATGCTATAAGGATGGCACTATTTTCTCTTGTTGAGCTGTAGTAGGATTATTTTTGAGCAAATTGATTGGTTTGCAAGCCCTAATACTGTTAGCTCCTTTACGGTTTTTCATGATAATAACTTGTATATGGCTCAACAGAGTTTACCTTTTGATGTGAATGACGGAAGCACACTTGTCAGTAGTTGCACATGTGCTCCTCTAATTTTATTGGTATATTTTGTTAGGTGCAGAAATAAAACAGCGTTTATCAACACATATTAATTTCATCCAGCATTTTGCTCAAGTTCCAGAATAATCGAATTATAAGTTCTTTCCTTATACATATGTTTCAATTTTCTGAATATAATATAGTCAATAGAAGCTTTTTTAGTTTAGATAGAACTAATTTAGATAGGCCAGATTTCAGGGATATGGTTAACACAAAATGTCCTTTAATTACGTACAGATTATGTTTTTCTGTTAGGTTGACCTTGTAAACTCTATTTTAGAGTTTCAACAAATCTATTATCCCATATTATATATCCTCATCTATCCGATACCATAAACCAACCAATGCCTTGATTAAGCTACCACTTCACATTCTCACATGCTCGTTTGCTAGCAAAAATCTTTTTTCTCACCAGCTAACTAGAAACACGCTACGAAATCCCCGAAAGTATTACTTTAACCACTCAATTAAGAAACCACCACACCAAAAATGCCCATCAAATCTAATACTTAAAAAGATAAAAAATATGAATATAAGAAAAGGTCATACCCATTTCACAAAAACATAGAAACGGAAATTGGAGAGTGACCTGCAAGCCGCTGCCAATCATGCGATTAACGGCATTATTTCCACCACCGCCGACACCAACAACCTTAATCTTAGCAGAGTCCATCGGCACAAACGAGCTGTAAACCCCATTCCGTCGTCGTCTCGAAATGCGCTGGGAATTCGTAGATGACAAGGATACATTACTATTGCGAACATTATTTGAAAGAAATGGAGGAAACCCAATTGCAATGGAGGAAGAATGAGACGAAGATAACTCGGAAGAAAGGTTTGTGAATCCAAGCGTCGCCATTAATGGCAGCTGCTCTCTTGGTATCAGAAAATGAGTGGAATTTTGTTATGTATCAGATTTATCTCCACTGTGGAGATGGAAAAGGTGGTTGTTAGGGTTTTATATTTCTGATTTTGTTTTTTATTTTTTTTGTTATATGTATAAAATTCTAATTACCCCTCATTTACTTTTGAACTTGTCCAAAAGCATTTTCTTTCCATTTTATTTGAAAATAATATACTTTTTCTTTAATTGAAATTTGAAACGACATTGACACATGTACACGGCTAAACATTTTCATATCTATTAATGAAGTTCGTATTTTTATAATGGAAATCCTAATTTAACTTGAGCAATAAACTATCACTTTTCATTGATAGAATACAGAAACTGAAGCTATAAACAATTTATCTAGATTTAACAGTAGCATACACTTTTCATATTTCTTGACCGGAAATAATTCAAATCATTTAGGTTTTGGACGAATTTTTTAAAATATTTTTATAAGAGTATTTTCTAGGAAAATCTTGCAAAATATTTTAAATTTTTTTTAAAGGTAAGTATGTGTTTGGACAATTATTTTATAAAATATTTTTAAATTTAAAAATATATAAATAATTATTTTAGAAAATGATTTATACTTAAAAAGTAGTATTCAAATGCATTCAATTAATTTAATAAAAAAATTTAATTGATAATTCGTATAAAATTTATCTATAATTTGTATTCTAAAAACATTATAAAATATATTTCACTTGTTTTTTAAAAAGTGTACTTCAAATTGGTTTTTTCAAAAATAATCTTTCAAAAATATTTTATAAAAATCTTATCCAAACACATGTGTTAAGTTTTTTTCAACTCTGTTAAGTTTTTTCAACTCTAAAAACGATTTTAAAAATTTGTCCAGACGGAGTCTTAATTATATCCGCTTCATTTCTATTTTCAAGCTTTCCAAATATATCGTTCAGTTTCTATAATATGCAGTGTATATATTTTTTATTTTTCAAACTAATATACTTATATTTAAAAAGTTTTGGAAATATGCAAACTGCAAACGTTCTTTTGAATTAAATAAGGATAAAGCAGGAAATTTTCTGATTTTTGTTTTTAATACAAACAAGACTATATTGATGGGCTTAACAAATTGGTATATTGCCAATTTGTTGGTTCACTGTCAACTGGCCTCAATATGCTTTAAATTGTTTAGACAGATTGCAAGATCAGATTCCAAACCAATTTTATTAAGCCCATTACCCATCTTACAAATGAACGCAGAAGTCTTTGCGTTGGGATATGATATACTAATTTAGTATAATTAAGTTTCGAAATCCATAAATCATTATGTGGACTTGAGTTTTAAATAAGCACAAGTCATCATCGATAAAGGGCAGGATATAACATAATTTGTTCTCAGCTGCCATCAGATCTGGTACTAAGGAGAAAACATCTGAGGATACCATCAGGTCTGGTCCTCGGATACTATTAGGTCTGGTCCTCAAGAGAATATAGCTCGGGATACCACCAGATCTGATCCTCGAGAGAATACATTGGGGATACCATCATATCTGATCCTCGAGAGAATACACATCGGGATACATCCAGGTCTGATCTCAGAGGACGTCGGAAGTATTTCTCCCAAAGTCCATTCGATACTTAAGTCAGGTCGGAAACAAATTCCAAGTATTTAAAAGATAAGAGCTTGTACCGTTGTGAGTGAGTGTAAATGAGACATACCCGAGCTTTTATAGAGGCTTAGATGGTTAGTGTGAGAGATTTATCCAGTGGTTGATGCGCTTGGACGAGATTTTCTCCTAGTATCGTGCTTGAGCTGACCAATTTTCAAGGCGTGATTGTCGCCACGACTCCTCGAGATAAAATCAATTTGACGTGTACTCAAGGTCCACTTTTAGAGATGTGTTTATCGTGTTGGGACACTGGTCGGATGAGGTGGCTTGAGGATATTAAAGCATGCCGGATGTTCTAAGGTCTGTTCGGGCAGGGTATGACCTGCTCGACTCTGGAGTTCCGAGGTCTGTTCGAGCACGGTATGACCTGCTCGAGTTCAGGAGTTCTGAATTATGTTCGAACAGTGTAAGATCTGCTCGAGCTCTGGAGTTTTGAGGTATGTTCCAGCAGGGTATGGCCTGATTAAGCTCTGGAGTTCTAATGTCTTTTCCGGTCCCACGGTTGCTTGCATAGGAGTATCAAGAGTATACCCCTCGATTTTGTTGACGCACGATGGATCCGGATCGCGCCCTCGACGTGCAGCGAAAGTTTCAAAAAATTTTGTCTGCACTGTAAACCGGTCACGGCTCTCGGAGACGCTCATACGTAATGAAAAACAATAAACACATTCATAGGGTGTTTGATTTTACCTTTGGCGACTTTGCGCCCGGGTCCGACCAGTCCGTAAAATGGAGATGGCCCTTCAATGGTTGAAATCGTCCAATCGCCTAATCCGATCCACGATAGGTATCCCGATTCCCTTCTACCTTACAACAGAAAGCGTAGCAGGTTTTCACGAACAAATACACCATGGAGAGACGCACACGACGGCTAGGAAAGGCGGCGTCGGGGTAGTGGCGATGACATCTGTCAGGCCCCGTGCTAATTACTCAAGATAATAGCACTATTAAACACATAATCACGGAAGCGTAAAATCGGGCTTAAAAATTTTCGAAATATAATTGGGCCTGAACTTAAAACATCATTCAAAATATTCATAATCAAAATACGAGTTGACTCAAACTCATATAAAACAGGTAACACAATTATCAATTCAAATACAGATCCCCAAAATACATATGACACGGGGCATCCCCCGGGTTCGATACATAAATAAAATAGCTGGGACTCATGGAAATGGGGATCGACCAGCTGAACCTCCACTCTGTCCAGCTTGGTTACCTGAAGATCCTGCAAGTGGGTAACACAGACCCAAACAACACAAAGCAGGAAAACAAATACGAGGTCAAGCCTCAGTACAAAGAGCTATCAAACAGCTAATCATGCAACATGCTATAATCAATGCTATGAAATGCATGAGGGCTATCAAAGATCGGATAGCTAGACCAGTGTATCAACTGGCAAATCAATCAGTCGAACCTCTATATCACGCACGGTGTATCAACCGGGGAAATCATCGATCCGTGATCTTTAGAGCCCGTCAGCTCATCACAGCTCGGTGGTATTCAGACACAACAAATCAGTTGGTCACCACTCCGATGATAGCGTTAGACTTTTCAGGCACGACAACTCAGTCGGCCAGTCACAACGTGGCTCTCAATCAGGTCATCAATCAATCTGTAAATCAGGCTCAAGATGTATGCATGTATGCCAATCAATAATCAATGTCGATGCACACCATTCAGTACGTGAAAACAGAATGTAATGATCAGTCAATTCAACAAACTGTTACACGTAATTTCACAGAATCACATCAACAGACTTCACAACATAAATCATAGTCATGTTCATGCTCTAAGCTGCTAAGTATGCTCAATTCGTACCTCAATCCTCAAAATTCTACCTCACAGATTCCTCAAATGCACGGCAGGACTTCCTGGAAGCTGGAATCTGTTTCAAAGCCTCGAATATCAGCTTAACTCAAGCATAAATCAGAACCTGTAAACTCTAATACCTACGGACAGAACTATACTCAAGTTCTAAACAATTCTACGCATGTATTAGCTACTAGACAAAGCTCAATTCAACGAGAATTGCTCACCCCAAAGCTTAAAACAGCAGGAGAACACACGAAACAGACTTCTCCAAAAATCTTCGAACACCAGTAGCTTCACGCTTCCACTCCAACGCTAATTCAGGGATTCAAATGAGTAGCAACCGAAAGAGCAAGTCTCAGGGATTCCAGCGCCACCAAAATCGCTCAAATCATCGGCGGAGAACGGCGGCAATCGGCGAAAATAGGTCACGGTGAACAGTAGCTATCGAGGGTTTCAAAGAATGGAGATAAGATATATCGGGTTCGAAAATATCCTAAGTTTGATCAACACTTATCTATATATCTCTCAATCCACCAGCTGCTGTTCCTCTAATTCAGTCATTGAGAAATGCTACAGTAGACCTTATAATAATAACCAGCTTTTGCTCTCAACAAAACCAGTCACAACAACCAGTCGTTGCATTTCTCTTCGCACACCCAAAATGACGCCGTACCAACTAATCGAAACGATGTCGTAGAGCTTTACCAGCTGGTACCAAATTCCCTACGAAAAACCCAGCAGCTGGTTACGCTAAACAATCCAGACGCAAGCGTAACTAAACGAAACGACGACGTAGAGGACACGTCACCATCGCTGTTAACAGCTGATCCAACCAACGCCTGATACAAACATTGCGACAACTCCTCACAGCTGATACCAGACGCAACCAAAACGCAGCGTTTCAAACTTATCAAAACGACGTCGCGTTGCTCCCACGACTAGTTCCTCAAACCAACAGCTGGTCACCCAGTCGCAACACATTCTCCCAACGCAACTACTGATTAAATTCCACCAGTTGCAAGCTACAGTACCGTTGACTCGTGTTGACATCTGGAATGCGTTACATCTGATTCCTTGCATTAGCGCTACGGCTGGTTTCCATGAAACGACGGCGTTTTACTCTCGCTCCATCAACTGCTGATCAACTTTCACCAATAGGCGCTACTGCTGAATTCTAACATCTGCATCTACTGGAATCAGATTTCTCTCGAAAAACCACGCGACTAATCCCAAATCAATTCGATTAATCACTAATCTAAAATCTGATTCCTCACAAGTATCTTGCCACTAATCCCTTTCATATAAAACCCTGTTTTGAAAGCAAGATCCTTATCATTTGCAAAGAAAATCTTTAGTGTTCTTCAAAATATTCTCCAGAAAATTTCGTGCGTTGCTTAAGGAAAAGATTCTGCAGTAACTAGCTACCGTTGCAAAGCTTCGTTTAAGGCAAGTAAAAGTTGATTCTTGACTCACCATTTAAAGCATATATTGATGTTTTCTGAGTCTCCTTGCCTATATGTTACAGTATGTTTAAAGTTCATGTTTAAAATGATTTATACATTGAAAAGGAAAGAAA
>KQ986782.1:137354-148003 GCA_001598015.1 Dorcoceras hygrometricum
TGGTTATATGATCTACTGTAGCTCCCGACTGGTTTATATAGTCCATCGACTGATAATGCAATTTTACTATAGACAACTACTGATATGCAATACACTGTAGATAGCGACTGAATGGATGATCCACTGTAGCTTCCGTCTGGATAAATGATCCACTGTAGCTTGCGACTAGTTACATGATAAACTCAACGTCTGAATATGCAACTCACTGTAGCTAGCATCTGAATAACCCAACGACTGGTTTACTGTAGCTCTCGTCTGGATTGCCTGTCGACTGAATACTCACCTACTGTTATCAACATCTGAATGTCCAAATTTAACTTGACTTTTTGTTATGACCAAAACTATAAATTTTGTCCTAACAAAGATTTATGGCAAAAATAACAGACGGTCATAACGGGTGAGGTGAGCAGCTATCAGTTGCCCTCCCATATAGAGAAGGGTGAGCAGTCGTCTATATGTCGGTTGCCCTAATGCAAAGAAGCCAAAGGCTAAGGCTGATATCATTAGTCACTTGATCAGGTGCAACACAGACCTAAGGAGAGCTTCCGAGCCATAAATCTAAGGAAAATGATATTGATGTTGAGATCTGGGCTATTATCCCCTGTCTCCAAGTTTATGAAAGAAAGAATAAATGTTTATGAATTGCTTACAAAAGAAAATGATATTGTTCATTGATGTTCCTTTAACTTAGTATTGTATTGATCATCCACCTGCGTTTATTTGAACTTGTTATTATTCAGGTTTTACTTGCTGAGCCCCTAGGCTCATTAGCTTTTAAAATGGTGCAGGTGCGACAACTGGAGAGCGAACAGAAGGTGAAACTTGAATCAGCTGTTGGGTGGTGTGTGTTGGTCAAAGGCCAGCGTTTTCCGTGTCATAGTTGATGTTGTTTTGTTTTAGAATGTACTGTATTAAATCAGTTGCAACAGTTGTACATTTATATAGAATACAGCTGTTGTAAATCGCAAATTGCAATTTATAATAAAGTCTGTTTTTCCACATCCAGTAGTTGGCGCGCAATTGAGTGTCTGTTAAATTTGTTTTCGTGTTTTCCGTTTCTTCTTAAAGTTATAAGAAATACAGCTTATAACAAATTGTCTTTCAGCCCTTCTTTTATTCGAAAATTTTTATTTACCCCAATTCATGATTCCCGTGGGTTCGGGCGTCACAACATGGTATCAGAGCAACGTTCCTGAGATAAACACACGTACCATCAGCTGGATCAAAGTTCATCGTCCGTTCCTCTAAGTTGTGAGTTTATTTTCAGAGCATTGTTTTTAAACAATTTTAGCATGTTCTGATAAATGTATGTGGTGGATTACGGACTATAGAATATAAGATGTCAGGAAGAGGAAGAAGTAGAAGAAATATTCCCTTAGAAGAAACTACTACTGATAATGCTAGTATTGTCCAACTATTAAGACTGCTGGTAGAACAAAATAACAGAGGCAATGGCCAATCTTCCAGCAGCAGGGGACCCAGTAATGACGATCCCCAAGAAAAATTCAGACGACAGAAACCTAAGGAATTTAGTGGTACTACTGATCCACTAGTTGCCGAGAGTTGGATCAAATCCATGGAGGTTATTTTTGAGTAACTTCAAATGTCTGATTTAGATAGGCCCAGGTGCTATCTATATGTTAAGGGTGATGCAATGATTTGGTGTGAAGGAGCCAAATTGTCTGTGGATTTGTTGAATCTTACTTGGGAGAAAGTTATGAAGTTTTAAAGTACTGAGGATTCGAGTTTAATCCAAGAATGTTTATGAATGTTCTTCCTTTCAGTAGTTGTAATATCAGAATTTGATAATTATGTAATCGATAGTTGCTAGTTGAATCAGTATAAAGTCTGGTTTGATAGGCAACGACTGATAGCATAGTTGTTGTTTTGATGTTACAAATATCAAGTCAATTCCAACAGTTGCGTTGTTTTCGTAAAAAAATAGTAGTTGCACTGTTCATTCCAGCAGTTGCATTTCGTTGTAAAATCAGTAGTTGCGCTGTTCATTCCAGCAGTTGCATTCCATTGTAATATTCCAGCAGTTGCATTCCATTGTAATATTCCAGCAGTTGCACTGTTCACTTCTAAAGTACTATTCATTGCGACTGGTACTATTCATTTCGACTGGTACTATTCATCACGACTGGTACTATTCATTTCGACTGGTACTATTCATTGCGACTGGTTCCTATTCCTTGCGTCTGGTTATTTAGCAAAAATCCTTGCGTCTGGTTTCACGTATGTTAGCGCTTTTCTTGCGACTGGTTGATGCGCTAACGACGTCGAAATCTGTTTTGTTTCATAGTATTTTTCCACTTTGTTGCGACTGGTTTCTCTTACGACTGGTTTCATTTCAATGATATGTTTCCAAAAGCTGAATTCGATACTCAGTAAAATTTTAAAATGGAAGCAAGAGTTTTAAATGATGGAACCCGAGGATTTTTAAGGAATAATACCGCACTCTCATCTCCCTGCTGGGATCGTAGCCACCATGCGCCGAGTGGTTAACTACCACAGTTCATGGGCGAGGCAACAGCAGGTCGAGTTGTTTGATGCATCTGGTAATTGGGTGTAGTTTCATGGCGAGTGGCTCACTACCACACTGTGAACTCACCCCGTGGCCACTGTACATTGTCGAGGTTTCTTGGAGCTAAGTTTGTGTTCCTTAGCTCCCTTGTGTGTCAAGTTTCCCCTTTGTTCTTTGGAGTCTCATGCATAGCATCTGCAATTTATTCCTTGCTGTTTATTGCTGTTTTATAGTTGCTCTCCGTACTGGGGTTTGACCCCATGTCCCTCCGGGGCTTGGTTTGTTTCTTTGTTGTATTGTTTTCAGGAAACCCAGGTTCTACAGCTGGTCGTGGTTTCAACCCAGCTGGTGGTGCCCCAGGAGGTGGCTAGTGTGTCCCAGTAGCGTATAGCATATATATATAAATATGTATCAGTTAGCCAGGGGGATGCCCTGCGCTTCGTTGTTGTACCCATAGGGGAGTTTGATACATGTTGAATTTATGTATGCTTTGTTGTTGGTTGTTTTGAACTGTTAAACTTATTTTAAGTATGGTTGTATTTTAAATTATACATTTAAAACCGTTGGGCCTAAAAGCGAAAATTTTACCCACTTTTTGATAGCTTCCGCATGTGTTTATCTGTTGAGAGCACGAGGCCTGACAGTGAGTTTATTTTCAGAGCATTTTTTTAATTATTTTAGCATGTTCTGATAAATGTATGTGGTGGATTACGGGCTATAGAATATAAGATGTCAGGAAGAGGAAGAAGTAGAAGAAGTGTTCCCTTAGAAGAAACTACTACTGATAATGCTAGTAGTGCTCAACTGTTAAGACTGCTGGTAGAACAAAATAACAGAGGCAATGGCCAATCTTCCAGCAGCAGGGGACCCAGTAATGACGATCCCCAAGAAAAATTCAGACGACAGAAACCTAAGGAATTTAGTGGTACTACTGATCCACTAGTTGCCGAGAGTTGGATCAAATCCATGGAGGTTATTTTTGAGTAACTTCAAATGTCTGATTTAGATAGGCCCAGGTGCTATCTATATGTTAAGGGTGATGCAATGATTTGGTGTGAAGGAGCCAAATTGTCTGTGGATTTGTTGAATCTTACTTGGGCAGATTTTAAACAAGTATTCTTTGAGCAATACTTCACGGCTGGAAAGAGGTCTGAATTGAAGAGGGAATTTTGACCCTCAAACAAGGAAGTTTAACCGTACAGGAATGTGAGGATTGAGAATTTAGATTAAGTGATTAATTGAATTGATTTGGGAATTAATCACGTAGATTTTGAAGTCCCTGCCGATTTTGAGCGTTGCGTTAATTTCTGGGAAATTTAGTCGTAGCGATTTTGGAGCAAAAATGTTAGCAGCAAGTTACTGTAGCTCCTGCTGGTGGATTTGGAATCAGCATGGATGACGTCAGCGTGACGCAAGGAGAGCTGCTGGTTTTGGTTTTGAAGTTTGAAGTTGCTGCTGGCAGACGTTGCGCGTAGCGTGAGATTGAACGAGGAAGTGACACGTGTTAGTCAACATTTTGGAGTGTTGCCTATTGATTTCAGCAGTTGCGCTTGTGTGGAACGATCAGCAGATGGTTTGAGAACTAGTCGCGAGAGCTGTCGATAGATAGGATGACGTAGGCGTGACGTATTCCTTACTGCTGGTAGTATTTGCGTTGCGATGGTTGCTACTGACCAGCAGGCGCGCAATTACAAGAGCGTTGTGAAGCGGCGTCGTTTGAATTAGTTGAAACGCTGCGTTTTGAGCTTTTGTTTGAGAGATCAGCTGTTGGCAGCAATGCTTGCGTAATCAAAGTGGCGTCGTTTTGGATTAGTAGATGCGTCGTCGTTTTGAGTGATTTCGCGCGACCAGCAGATGAATTGTTTTAGAGAGAGCTGCTATCAGCTCTTGGTTGTTTTGCTTGCGAGAGCTGTTGTCAGCTGGCGTTTGCTACGGCGTCGTTTTGATAAGTTGGAACGGTGTCGTTTTGAAGGTTTTCGTGCGATTGTTGTTTAGTTGCTGCTGCTGAATTTTACGAAAAGAAAAGAGAAGATTGCTGCTGATAGACTTCTGTTGAACACTTCGATGGATCTTAGTGAATCAGCAGGCGAGGATTGAAGAGGTATTTATAGTAGTGTTGATCGACACTTAGATTTATTTTGTCAGGCCCCGTGCTAATTACCAATAATTAACACAAAATAAGCGCATAACTACGGAAGCTTAAAAAAAAACAGGGCTTAAAAATTTTTCAAAAGAAATGGGCCTGAACTTCAAATCATTCATTCAAATTATTCAATACTCAAAATATCAGTTACTCAAATTCAAACAACAAGTAACCACATACATCAATTCAAAATACAGATCCCCCAAATACAATAAAACACGGGACATCCCCCGGTTCAATACATATCATAAATAAACTGGGACTCAGGGATGCGGGGATCGACCAACTGAACTTCCACTCGGTCCAGCTTGGTTACCTGAAACTCCTGCAAATGGGTAACACAGACCCAAACAACAAAAGCAGGAAAAGAAAAACGAGGTCAAGCCTCAGTACGAAGAGCTATCAAAGCAGTAAACATGCAACAAGCTATAATCAATGCTATGAATGCATGAGGGCTAGCAAAAAGTCGGATAGCTAGACCAGTCTATCAACTGGCAACTCAAACCAAGCCTCTATACCACGCACAGCCAATCAGCCGGTGGAAATCATCGGTCCGTGATCATCAGGGCCCGTCAGCCCATCACAGCTGCTTCGGCACTAACCATCGAATCCATTGCCTACGACTCAGAACTCAGCCAACGCAAGCCATCCAGTCCACCACCTGCACATGCGCCCACACCGCATTCTCATCTCCGTCTCGACATGATGGCCGAGGCATCGAAACACAAACCGATCCATCCGCCTGCACCCGCACCATCACCCAAGCACGTGGCCGACGAGGATCAACTCCTTGCGCGTAAACGACATCCGCCTGCACCATCTAAGCCACCAAAGATTTCTCCATTGTCATCTAGAACCTTTGGATTTTTCTAAATTTGAGTTGAGTTGCTCTTCAGCTGGAGATGTGATATCTATTTCTCAATAATAGCATGGTTGGATTCATTGTGCAAGTTGCACACTTAAATGACCACATTTATATAAATTGTGTCTCTTCTAGTTACATTCATTGGAAAAAAAATATTTAATGATTGATCAATATATTGATAGATAGATAAAAATGAACAAAAATTTTTTAATTTCCACGAACTTTAGAGCCAAGTACAAACATTAACATGCCTGTGTACGTGGTCTCATATATAAGTTTGAAAAATGTTTGAAGAAGCAACAAGAATCCCAGTAAACTCAAGTGTTTCATTTGATATCAGTTTTCAACAATAAGAAAAATAGCTAAACCTTATATTGGAATATCTGAATTTTAACACAACTCATATGTAATTCACGATCCAGCACAACTCATATGTAATTCACGATCCAGTGTGGGTGCCAGGATGGAATTCATTTTCATCCACCAATACTAGAAGAAGAAATTCTTGCCTAATGCCCCCAGGGGCACGGGCGAGCTGGTAAGACTTGGGGTGATATGGGAGTAATTTCTCCGGCTTCACGGGTTCGATTTTCGTGTGGAGCATATTCCCCACTGAAATATTGTGGAGGTATGCTCTTGTTATATAAGTCCTCTCCTCCGGCCCTTCCTCCTCGTGCATATCCCTCGATTTAAAACATATATGGGTTAAGGGGCCCCTCTGAACTATATAGGGGGTTAGTCCATTAATAGGCTAACCTTTTTTTAAAAACAAAATTCTTGCCTAATAGTTGGCAACGTAAAATTTTTGGAGGTTCAATTGATTTCAGTTGTTCGTTTCTCGTTGTTTTTGTTGCTAACCATCGAGTTTAGAGGTGGAGAATACGACCGTTGAATCGACGTTTTCACGTGTTTTGTGGAATAGAGGATAATCTTTTAATATACTCGTGTTTACTCTTCATATTTTTACAAGAATCATGTTATTCGGTACTAGAGCATGGTCCTTTTGATTCGAGCAAGTTATCTGGTGTGTTAATTATAGAGTTTCTATCTTTATTCCTTTGTTCTATTGATGTCGTTCTTTGTTTATCTTGAGTACATAGATTTCTATTACGAATCTTGTAGTTTGATCTTTTGGTTGTGGGGCCCAGTGCCCGACACTTAATAGATTATAATTTTGTAAAAAAAAATTTCAACATCTTAAAATAAGATGACAATGAAATATGCATCAAACCACACCACAATTTAAAACAAACTTTCAAACGTTATAATATAACTTGAAGATGAACATATCCTTCAGTCGGGGTGGAGTGTCGTGTTCTAAAATCCCGGACTATGGTGCACCTATATAAGGTGTTGAGGCGATATTAGCGACCTCCGCATACACTATGTCAACTCATATATAACCCCATACGTCCAATATAGGCGACTTCAACTAACGATCGCAGGGTTTCTCTGGAAACTAGTTTCTTCTCTTCGATGAGGGGGTGTGTATCTCTCTTCATGACTTTGGGGAGTTGGGATAGAGCGGCGAGCTTCGCCTGCTCTGGAACTCCCCGCACCTTGTTCTGGTTCTTTGTGTTGGAAATTCCCATAATTTGTGGACTGAGTGGTGTGGCTCATCACTGCTTTCACGTAAGCTAGAATACCCTCAGCCATGACACTGGAAGCCTCTTCCATATCCATAACAATCTGTGGTTTGGCAGGCTCTTCTGCAATAGCATGGCCATGGGAGTGGCCTTCAATACTGTCAACCATACCCTGAACAGATATTTCTTGCTGTTCTTCATAGTCGGGAGTTCTTCGAGTTTTGTCATGCTGTCAATTTCTTTGTTCTTATCGGATTGTTCTTTTTTTCTCGGAGTCATACTTCGGTCCCATCGGGCGTGCCAAATTTTGTTTGTGTGCTGCGCAAATTGCTTGGCGTGCCAGGTGCCTTAGCACCAATTTGTGTAAAATTTGTAAAAAAAATTAACAATCAAACGAAAGCAGGAACTAAATTTGATTGTTAGTTCTAATCTCCTGAATCAATATAACGCCAAGAAAGCGAAAAGACTGGAATAAATCTGACATTGCTTGTATTTTCAACAAGATGTAGGAGACAAAACTATAAGAACAAATGATTTTGAGAACTGAATAATAAAATCATAATAGACTAAGGGATTTGATTGGTGATGATTGCCGAGAATTTGTGCAGATTTTGCTGAGTGATGTTGAATGATTCTTCTTGTCTGTCCATCGTTTCCTTTATATCGTCATGGGGAGTTTCTCCAATGCCACGTTCGCACGACTTGGGCCATGAACCACGTTACTGCTTCAATTGTTTTCCTTGGCGTCGCTTTTTGGTTTGTCCATGGACCGGGTCTAATTATTTTTAGGTATGGGTTTCGGTTTTTGGCTTCATTCTTGGGCTTATATTTTTGGTACAAACAGTTTGGTTTTATTTGGTTTCCTATCCGAGAACCAAATATAAAATATCATTAATCTTTGCTCAATATTTCAACTTCTTCATCAATATCACGGGTTTGAAATGGCCCTCTTGCGGCAGCTGGAGTTTCCAGCTGACTAGAACACCAGAAACTCGCCAATTCTAAGCCCCAAATCCTCCACAAATTTTGGCCAATGAACCGTAAAGTAACATTGAGCAGCCTCCAGTTTCACAGCCCAAGATTTCCCGGAACTGGCTCTGAGTACCGCAGTTTCAGGAAAAATTTCATCATGCTTCTGCACTAAAATAGTCGTCAATCTCTGAAGGAAAACACCAAACAAACACATAAACTCATCAAGTGATGCGAAACAAGTGATTTGAAGTTCGTACAAGTTGGAGAGTGAAATCTTCACCGAACAGACCTCGGAGAAAGAGGGTCTGGATCATCGCTCCCCTTCAATGGAAATCACAACTGTAATAATGTGTGCTCAGATGATTATATTGATGAGTATATGGGAGAAAGCACGCATTTCGCTAACTTTTCGTTCCGATTTCACGCATAGAGTTTGATAGCACAAGTATTTACACATTGGGACACGAGGAAAGAGCTCCTCTTGGAACATCACTGGTAGCCTCCCGTCCTGACATCACCCGATCACCTCGGTCCTAGAGGTCATTTCACCTATCAAATGTCACATCGGGATAAAGAAAACCGGACAGGTAGGCACCCCTTGTGATTTCCAATCAACGCACCCCCAATAGACGTTCAGTAGGTACCTGATATGCGCTTCGGGCAGTACTTCCGGATACCTCGAGGTCTCGAGGTATGACGATTTTTCACAGTATAGCTTAGCGACGTGACCTCGGGGCAAGAGGTATGTCATTGATAACGATCCATCACAACCAATTGCTCCTCTTGTTTAGCACATGATTAGTGCACTGACAAAGCGCAAGACCCATTCCTACGTACTGGTGGCAGGATAGTGTACACGCAAGGTCTGCAGAGCCCCCTTCGGCTCATGATTTCCAAGGTGACGTATACGCAACAATCGCATATCCCCTCCTATAAATACCCGGGATACGCCTCAGTTTACATACATTCATCGGACTCATTCTCTGCACTATATATATATTATCGATCACTCGAGCTGACTTAAGCATCGGAGGGCTTCGTCAGGATAACTCCCGACGCCCTTTGACTAGCGTCTGTGGTTGCAGGTCATGAAGGAAAGACATCCAGCTCATCCTCGAGGGCAGAGCTCTCGATGTGTCCTCTCACAGTCCTCGAGCTATATCGTGTCGTGGCTCAGACCTAGTGATACCTCACTGTTGGTGATTCGTCCAAGCAGTTTACTCCTATTTCAGCTCCAATAGTTTCCATCTAGCTCATCTCCCGATGACAGACCTCCCGACTTGACTGTCTGATATGATGGGAGTTCATTGACGGACAAAATTCGGTTGCATGAGATTTCAAATATATGTCACTGTTACGAATATTTTTTTCCATCATAGGAGACAAATAACATGCATGGATCGTCTTTTAAGATGGGAAAGTCTATGCTTGGTGAGGAACACCCCTTGCTTTAGTAAACAACACATGTACTCTTCATTGTTATCTCATTAGTCTGTGTTCCCCTCTTATTATTTTACCTTAGTTAATTGATCCACTGTAATGAATCATGGTTGAGATCTAATTTCTCAACAAAAATTTGATTGAAATATCTTCCTTCAAGCCATTTTCTGAATTACTAAAATCTTTTCCTGAGATTTTTTTACCAAAATTATCATTTCCAACTCTTATTTTGCCACATTTTAACTTTCAACTAATGGTATATTTCAAGGTTTTTTCGCATTAATTTTGGTATAAATTAAACAAGAAAAACGTTAGGAATGTACAGCCAATATGACTTATTTCATTTCGTTTTTCTCCATTAAAAAAAAAGACCATATAATAATTGCATGAAACAAAAACTAGAATGATTCGTTTCTTGGAAAATTTGTTAGGTTGACTGCTCATTGAATTTATGCAAAATGAATACCTATGCGCATATATATTTTATTTTTAGATTTTTAAATCTCTATTATATTAATATGAAAAATTGAAGAAACAGACGGTTTTTTTTTTTATTATTTTCTTATCATATTATTATTCTAATTGTGAATACAAATGTATTATCATTTTTTTAAATTTTAAAATACCATATCTTAAATTGGAACCAAAGTTATAAAATCTTGCAAGAAATGACGTTGGTAAAAGTATGAGTAACACTAAGTTCGTGATAAAAATTTTTATAGAGTTCTTTATTTTTATAATTTCTATAGTAAAATTAATGCAACACGTCAGATAATGATGATATGGAGCTCCTCACCAGAAGTAGTAGCATAGAACTTCTGTTAGCAATTGTATTTCCTTTGAAGTTAGAGAAAAGAAAATGGTGTTTTCTCTCATGTTTGTTAATTAGTCTATATATATATATATATATATGCCAAGGAAGAAAATCTTTAGATGCTCGTCTGAATGCACCTGATCACGGGTTGGGTTCGGACCGTTTCTAAATCCCAAGGTTCGAATGTTGTAAAACTTTTTATTTTTTTAAACTGGACCGGACCAACGGGTTTTCATTAGACAACCTACAACCGACAATACGTATACAGATACAGATATGATTCCAGATCAAACTCGTTGACC
>KQ986782.1:199221-210361 GCA_001598015.1 Dorcoceras hygrometricum
AACTTGCCTTTAAATCTGAATCGCATGACGCTCTTGAAAGGAGAAATCTTGAGAAACACACGATCGCCTACCTCGAACTCTAACAGTCGACGTCTTCTACTAGCATAGCTAGAGAAACGGTCTTGAGCAGCTTTCATTCTACTCCGAATCAAATCGATCTGATCCTTCACGTGCTGAACAAACTCTGGTGTAGAAAGCTGTCTCTCACCAACTTCTTCCCAGCAAATCGGGGATCTGCACTTTCGACCATACAACGCCTCAAACGGAGCCATTACGATAGTCACCTGGTAGCTGTTATTATACGAAAACTCAACCAAGGATAGCGAATCCTGCCAGCCACCGCTGAAATCCATCACAATTACACGCAGCATATCCTCTAAAGTCTGGATAGTCCGCTCAGACTGTCCGTCTGTCTGTGGGAGATAGGCCGTACTCATAGCCAATCTCGAACCCATAGCTGCTTGAAAACTCTTCCAAAATCGAGAAGTGAACCTCGGATCTCTGTCGGACACTATCGAAACCGGAACTCCATGCAATCTAACCACATGGTCGAGGTACAACTTCGCCATTTTCTTCATAGAGCACCTCACATCATAGGGAATGAAATGGGCTGACTTCGAAAGTCTATCAATCACAACCCAAATAGCATCACATTCCCCTGCTCGATCGAGGTAAGTGAGTTAGGAAATCCATGGCGATGTGCTCCCAATTCCATTGGGGCACCTCCAAACTCTGTAGCAAACCACCAGGTCTCATTCTCTCGGCCTTGACCTGTTGGCAATTCAAGCATCGAGCAACAAAACCAGAGATGTCGCTCTTCATACCTGCCCACCAATAGTGAGACTTCAAGGCATGATACATCTTCCTTTCGCCTGGATGCACACTGTACCGACTACAATACGCTTCATTCATGATGGCCTCCTTCAAATCAATCAGGTTTGAAACCACTAATCTCCCTCGGAATCTCAAACAACCATCCGAAGAAACAGAGAAGTCATTAGACTGACCATTCTGGGCCTTAATCCTCAACTCATGGATATAGGGATCAGTCCTCTGTGCCTCCCTGATGTCATGCAAAAGCTGTGGCTCAACCTGCATCGTAGAAACCATGAAGTACTGATCGCTCGGCTGAAATCTCCAACCAGAAGTACTCAACTGCTCATAGAATCTCGAAGCACTCAAAAACGAAAGCATTGCAGGCTGGGTCTTCCTACTCAATGCGTCGGTAACTGAGTTCATCCGCCCAGGCTGATACTGAATCTCACAGTTAAAGTCCTTGAGCAATTCCATCCATCGTCGCTGCCTCATGTTCAAATCAGACTGCGTGAAGATATATTTCAGGCTCTTGTGGTCGGTGTACACCACAAATTCTTCACCATATAGATAATGTCGCCAAATCTTCAAGGCAAACACTATCGCAGCTAACTCCAAATCATGAACAGGGTACCTCGTTTCGTGGGGCTTCAACTGTCGAGACGCATAGGCAATCACGTACCCATTCTGCATCAGAACACATCCTGAACCATTGAGAGAAGCATCAGAGCACACCACGAATCCTCCGGATCCAGACGATAGAGCCAACACAGGAGCAGTAGTCAACTTCTCCTTCAATGTCTGAAAACTATTCTCGCACTCATTAGTCCACTCAAATCTCTTATCCTTCTGAGTCAACTGAGTCAGAGGCTTAGCTATCGAAGAGAACTTCTCGATAAAACGCCTATAATAGCCAGCCAAACCCAAGAAACTACGGATCTCAGAAACATTCCTAGGTCTCTCCCAGTTAAGAACTGCTTCGACCTTACTCGGATCTACTGAAATCCCTTGTGTCGGAGAAATCACATGACCCAAGAAGATAATTCTGTCCAGCCAAAATTCGCACTTGCTGAACTTAGCATAGAGTTGCGAGTCTCTCAGTCGCTGCAACACCAGTCTCAAATTCTCCTTATGCTCTCTCATGCTCCTCGAGTAGATCAGGATGTCATCAATGAAGACGATCACGAACCGATCAATATACTCGCTGAAGACGCGATTCATCAAGTCCATGAACACAGCTGGGGCATTTGTCAATCAAACAGCATGACAAGAAACTCGTAATGCCCATATCTAGTCTGGAAAGCTGTGTTCGCCACGTCAGCGTCTCTAATCCGCAACTGGTGATAACCAGAGTGCAAATCAATCTTCGAGTACACGACCGATCCCTGCAACTGGTCGAACAAGTCATCAATCCTCGGCAACGGATACTTGTTCTTCGCGGTTGCTTTATTCAACTGTCTGAAATCCACACACATCCTCATGGATCCATCCTTCTTTTTTACGAAAAGAATCGGAGCTCCTCAAGGCGACATACTCGGCCTAATGAATCCCTTCTCCAAGAGATCTCTCAACTGATCCTTCAGCTCTCTCAACTCTGCTGACGCCAACCGATACGGAGCTCTAGAAATCGGGGCGGTACCTGGCACCAACTCGATACTAAATTCGATCTCACGCCTAGGAGGGAATCCAGGTATCTCATCTGGAAACACGTCGGGAAACTCTCGGACGACAGGAATATCATTCAACTCTAATCGCTGCTCTTGGAACTATCAAACGCGTAAATCATGAATCCAGCGTTACCTAGCAATAGCAGGCTAAACAACTCCATGGCGGAAACCAGCGGAATCTTCGGACGCGAATCTGCACCGTAGAAATTCCACTTCTCACCCGAATCAGGGCGAAATCTCACGACACCATGGAAGCAATCAACTGTAGCCTTATTTCTAGCTAACACATCCATCCCCAAGATACAATCAAAATCTCTAATCCCCAAAACAATCAGATTGGAGACCAAAACATGCTCATCAAATCTAATCAGACAATCAATCACTACTTCTCTGGACCAAAAACTTACACCAGCAGGAGTAGATACAGACACAACATCACACAATGGGGATGAAATCAACCCATGCTCAAACACAAACAACTCAGATATGAAAGAATGTGATGCACCAGTGTCAAAAAGAACTTTCGCAGGATAATCAAATATAAAGCATGTACCTCCGATCACCATGCCAGACGTCTCCTCAGCCTGCTCTCTGTTCAAAGCATTCGTCTGAGCCTGCTGGGGAATCTGAAACTGAGGTCGGGAAGGTCCTCCAAACCTAGATGGTTTACGAGGCTGAAATCCTGATCGCTGGGACTGAGAGAAAGACTGTTGTCGCTGCGAAGAACCACTAGCAGAATCCTGCTGCGACTGTCCAGAAGACCGCCCTCCTATCAAAGGACACGCCCTAGCGAAATGTCCCGGCTGACCACAAATATGGCCAAGTCCTCTAACTCCACGACACTGCGAAGTCTCATGCCTCCCTCCGCACTGCCCGCAAAATCCACCACCAGAACCACTGCCTGAATCGCTGCCAGAACCAGAACTCACGGACCCAGAGGAACTCAAATGGCCCTTCTTCTTGAATTGCTTCCCTCTAGGTCGAAAATGCTGACGACTCGACTGCTGTGACCCCTGAGGAGACTGATACGACTGCGACACCGTCGGCGCTGGTTGAGGAGCACGTCCAGTCGTCTGATGCACCGGGGCCTCGGGATCCATCAAACTCTCCTCAATATCAACCGCATTGTTCACAGCTTCCATGAAAGTCGCCGGGGACCCAGACAACACCATCCGGTAAAGGTCAGGTCTCAAGCCCTTCAAGAATTTGTTCCTCTTCGTCCGCTCTTGGTTCGCTACCTGCGGCATGTACACCAAAAGCGCAGAAAACTGCCTCGCATACTCGGCCACTCGCATATTACCCTGCTTGAGGTTGTCGAACTCTCGCTCTCGTCTGGCGAAGTAGGACTCCGGGGTATATTCCTGACGGAACGCCTCACAGAAACTCTCCCAGGTGATCACTGCTCCACTATCACGAAGCATCCTAGAAGTGCCTCTCCACCAGCACTGCGCTGTTGGGATCCGGATCACGACCCCCGGCTAGGCAGCGGAAGAACAGAAAATAGATGCCAGGAGACGATCAATACAAAAAACTAATACACATCTATGACATTCATAGGGTGTTTAATAGGAATACCTTGTTGGCACTTGTGCCTGGATCCAACCGGAATTACAATAACGCCGGCTCTTCACGGTAGATTGCGGTAGATAACGCCAATCAGGTCCACGACCGGAGGCGGGATTCCTTTGTCAGCCTGCACTAGAAGGCCTGACGAGATCTGTGCGGACGGATTCTCCTCGAAAAGTTGGCCGGAAACGATTTTCCGGCGGCACGTGGCGGAGGCGGCGGCGGCGAGGCTTGAGGAGAGGGGCAGCGGCCACTAATCACTAGGTTTAGGGTTTTAGTCTTGTGTTTTGTCATAATGAAGTTATGTCTAATTAAATAGACTTGGCTTTAGTCTTGGACCGGCCCAACGGGCCCGGGTCCAAAGTATGAACATTACGTTCATCCCTATCGCCGTGACTTCATCGTAACTCCGATCGCCGATCAGATCGGAACGATCGACTCAGTTTCCAAAACTGAATACTATGATCTGAAAAACCATTTTTCAGAACCCCAGTGCAAAATGACCGTTTTGCCCCTCAACATCGGCAAATCACGATTTGACCTCTGTTGACCTTCTAGGAAGTCGCACTCCCAAAATCCTCTTCGTATGCTCAACACATTGAGCTGAGTATCCGTGCAGAAATCTCGAATCCAGTACTTGTGTGACCCTCAATGGTTCAGGGATACAGCTAGCCATGGGCCCACAACCATTGCGGCTCCGGAATCACAATTCCGGATTTGCCCATCGGATCATGGTAAGAGCGTCTAGCAACATCGCCCCATGATCCCCTAGGTATCACTGATAGTGCCTGCAAGAACCAGTTGGTCGTGGTTAGCGTACAGTACGGTCCTTTCAATCCATATATCCCGATCAGATCAACGACCATTGGTAAATCGAGAGTCGCTATCGATCCGATAGCTATGCGTACATCTTGGAGATCGAATAGTGACATCGCGAGTGTAACTAGGTAAACACATTTACCTAAAACACTTCTAGTACTCTGGACAGAGATTTATACACTATTATCCCCTCAGATAGCATAGGATATCCACGCATGTCTGCGAGCGGTGAATCCTCGACAACGATGCATCGACTCCTACATGCATCGGGGTCTCACCCAATCCCGACGCCTTATGACCCCAAGTGAGTCGGAAAACGGGCCAAAGTGAGACGCCTATCATGTAGAGTCTCAATGACGTTTCGAGTCATGAGGACTAATCAGTACAACCAAGACCTCGGACTTATCCACTCGACAAATGGTAACCACTTGGAAAGTCCGAAGGAGGATAGTTCTAAGTCACAGAGTCAATCAACAGTCAAATCAAACTCTGTGCCTAGACTCGAGTGTGCTCAAAAGAAATCGAGCTTATCCCAGTTTAAGCTCTGATACCAAAAATGTCAGGCCGCGTGCTAATTACTCACAATTAACACGTGATAAACGCATAAACACGGAAGCTAAAATCAGGGCTTAAAATTTTTTTGAAATCATTTGGGCCTGAACGTAAAAACATACATCCAAAATATCGATATTCAAAATATAAGTTAACTCAAACTTATACAAACCAGGCAACAATAAATCTCAAGTCTAAAATAAATCCCCAATACATAGAAACACGGGGCATCCCCCGGTTCAGTATATATCATAACTATAACTGGGACTCATGGGAACGGGGGTCGACCAGCTGTACCACTGCTCTGTCCAGCCTGGCTACCTGAAGATCCTGCAAATGGGTGACACAGACCCAAGACACAAAAGCAGGAAAACAAAATACGAGGTCAAGCCTCAGTACGAAGAGCTATCAAAACAGCTAAACATGCAACATGACATAAATCAATGCTATGAATGCATGAGGGCTATCAAAGAATCGGATAGCTAGACCAGTCTATCAACTGGCAAATCAAAACAAGCCTCTATACCACTCACAGCCAATCAGCCGGTGAAAATCATCGGTCCGTGATCATCGAGGCCCGTCAGCCCATCACAGCTCGATGGTAGACACTCGAATCCGGTAGTCACCACTCCGATGATAGCGTTGGACTTTGCAGGCACGACTCATCAGTCAGCCAGTCACAACGTGTCACCCAATCAGGTCATCAATTCAATCTGTCAAAGCCTCAATATGCATGCATGTATGCCAATCAATATCAATGCATAATGCATACAAAGCATAATACGTGAAACAGTAGGCATAACTCAAGCAATTCAGCAACTGATTCACGCAAACACATAACAGCAATTCCACAGATTTCACAAAACTGAAATATAGTCATGTTCACGCTCAAAGCTGCTAAGGGCTGCTCGATCGTACCTTCACAGCTTCAATATACCTTAACCGGTTTCACAAACAACGGCCAGAACCTAAATCAAGTCTACGGCCCTTGAAACTTCACGGCAAAGCTCAACCAAAATCCTGGGAATTGAAATCTGTGCAAGGTAGCTAACATCTTAGCTCAAATCTAAACATACTCCCTCAAATACCTACGGCGAGAACTAATCTCAAGTTCTAAGCATCCACGCAGGTACCAACGACAAGAACAAAGCTCAAATCGACAAGAAAAGCTCACCCACAAGCTCACGCTAGCAAGAGGAACGCACGGCGCAGCTTTCTCCAAAAGATTCGAACGCTAGCAGCTCCACTCCTCCAATCCAGCGTTAATTCAAAGTCTAAAATAGGTAGCCAACGTAAGAGCTAAGCTAGGGGAGTTCAGCGCCACCAAGATCTTTAAAAACAAAGGTTGGAAGCGACGGGAATCGGCGATGGAAAAATTACGGTGAACAGTAGCTAATCGAGGGTTTGGGAAAATAGATAAGAAATATCAGGTTCGAAATAATTCTAAGTTATCCACACTTCTATATATATATATATCTCGAATCCAACTGCTGCTGATCACAAAAATATTCAGTCGACGTGAACAGTAGATATCTTACAGCAGATACCATTTCTTTCGATAGAACCAGCAGCAACCACCAGTCGATACATTCTCAAAGGAAAACATCAAAACGACACCGTTCCAACTAACTCAAACGATGTCGCAGAGCTCCACCAGCTGCCGACAGATATCCCTTGCGAAGAGGCCAAAAAGCTGGTAACAGACATCTCTTAAAACAATACATCGACTGGTCGCGTTAATCAATCAAAACGACGACGCATTAACTAATCCAAACGACATCGTAATGGTTACGTAAGCATTGCTGCCAACAGCTGGTTACCCAGTCGCAACGCATTCCTCTCAATAATTCTCTCGCGGCTGGTACCAGACGCAACACTCAAAACGCAGCGTTTCAACTTATTCAAACGACGTCGCTTCTCATCATTCTCTTATTTGCGCGCCTGCTGCCAGCAGCAACCATTCTAAGTGCAACTACTGCCAGAAGATAACAATGCGTCACGCTTACGTCATCTCTACTGATTCAAAATTCACCAGACGTGAGCTATAGTAACGTTGACCCGCGTTGACTTCGCTACAGTTGTCTGTTGACAGATTTCACCAAAATAAATTCAAACTAAAATCTGGGCAACTTCAACTAGAGATCTGAATATTTTCCAAATCAGATTTCACTAAAAATTCGAAATTCCTGAATTCAAAATTCTTAATTCCCGTGAGTAATTTAGTCCCAAATTAGAATCTGATTCCTCACATTCTCCCCACCTTAAGAGATTTCGTCCTCGAAATCAAAGACAAACCAAGGCAGAAACAATCAAACATTCAAATCGACACAAACATCTACTCAAATTCGAAGCAAAACCAGAAATTTACCTGGAAACTCTGCACAATCAATGCTCAAACAGATGAGGCCAGTCTTGTCTTATTATCTCCTCAACTTCCCAGGTAGCTTCTTCTCGGCCATGCTTGCTCCATTGGACCATCACCAACGGAATTATCTTGTTTCTCAGCTACTTCTCCTTCCTATCTAGAATCTGCACTGGATATTCAACATAACTCAAGGCAGAATCCAGCTCAACTTCGTCGGTTCTCAAAACATGGGAAGGATCTGGCTCATATTTTCTCAACATTGACACATGAAAGACATCATGCATCGCTGCTAACTCCTCGGGCAGCCTTAATCTATAAGCCAACTGTCCAATCCGCTCAACAATTTCAAAAGGACCAACGTATCTGGGAGCTAACTTGCCTTTAAATCTGAATCGCATGACGCTCTTGAAAGGAGAAATATTGAGAAACACACGATCGCCTACCTCGAACTCTAAAGGTCGACGTCTTCTATTAGAATAGCTAGAGAAACGGTCTTGAGCAGCTTTCATTCTACTCCGAATCAAATCGATCCGATCCTTCATGTGCTGAACAAACTCTGGTGTAGAAAGCTGTCTCTCACCAACTTCTTCCCAGCAAATCGGGGATCTGCACTTTCGACCATACAACGCCTCAAACGGAGCCATTCCGCTAGTCACCTGGTAGCTGTTATTATACGAAAACTCAACCAAGGATAGCGAATCCTGCCAGCCACCGTTGAAATCCATCACAATTGCACGCAGCATATCCTCTAAAGTTTGGATAGTCCGCTCAGACTGTCCGTCTGTCTGTGGGTGATAGGCCGTACTCATAGCCAATCTCGAACCCATAGCTGCTTGCAAACTCTTCCAAAATCGAGAAGTGAACCTCGGATCTCTGTCGGACACTATCGAAACCGGAACTCCATGCAATCTAACCACATGGTCGAGGTACAACTTCGCCATTTTCTTCATAGAGCACCTCACATCATAGGGAATGAAATGGGCGGACTTCGAAAGTCTATCAATCACAACCCAAATAGCATCACATCCCCTGCTCGATCGAGGTAAGTGAGTTACGAAATCCATGGCGATGTGCTCCCAATTCCATTGGGGCACCTCCAAACTCTGTAGCAAACCACCAGGTCTCATTCTCTCGGCCTTGACCTGTTGGCAATTCAAGCATCGAGCAACAAAACCAGAGATGTCGCTCTTCATACTGCCCACCAATAGTGAGACTTCAAGGCATGATACATCTTCCTTTCGCCTGGATGCACATTGTACCGACTACAATGCGCTTCATTCATGATGGCTTCCTTCAAATCAATCAGGTTTGAAACCACTAATCTCCCTCGGAATCTCAAACAACCATCCGAAGAAACAGAGAAGTCATTAGACTGACCATTCTGGGCCTTAATCCTCAACTCATGGATATAGGGATCAATCCTCTGCACCTCCCTGATGTCATGCAAAAGCTGTGGCTCAACCTGCATCGTAGAAACCATGAAGTACTGATCGCTCGGCTGAAATCTCCAACCAGAAGTACTCAACTGCTCATAGACTCTCGAAGCATTCAAAAACGAAAGCATCGCAGGCTGGGTCTTCCTACTCAATGCGTCGGCAACTGAGTTCATCCGCCCAGGCTGATACTGAATCTCACAGTTAAAGTCCTTGAGCAATTCCATCCATCGTCGCTGCCTCATGTTCAAATCAGACTGCGTGAAGATATATTTCAGACTCTTGTGGTCGGTGTACACCACATCCAGACGGTAGAGCCAACACAGGAGCAGTAGTCAACTTCTCCTTCAATGTCTGAAAACTGTTCTCGCACTCATTAGTCCACTCAAATCTCTTATCCTTCTGAGTCGACTGAGTCAGAGGCTTAGCTATCGAAGAGAACTTCTCGATAAAACGCCTATAATAGCCAGCCAAACCCAAGAAACTACGGATCTCAGAAACATTCCTAGGTCTCTCCCAGTTAAGAACTGCTTCGACCTTACTCGGATCTACTGAAATCCCTTGTGTCGGAGAAATCACATGACCCAAGAAGATAATTCTGTCCAGCCAAAATTCGCACTTGCTGAACTTAGCATAGAGTTGCGAGTCTCTCAGTCGCTACAACACCAGTCTCAAATTCTCCTTATGCTCTCTCATGCTCCTCGAGTAGATCAGGTTGTCATCAATGAAGACGATCACGAACCGATCAATGTACTTGCTGAAGACGCGATTCATCAAATCCATGAACACAGCTGGGGCATTTGTCAATCAAACAGCATGACAAGAAACTAGTAATGCCCATATCTAGTCCGAAAAGCTGTGTTCGCCATGTCAGCGTATCTAATCCGCAACTGGTGATAACCAGAGCGCAAATCAATCTTCGAGTACACGACCGATCCATGCAAATGGTCGAACAAGTCATCAATCCTCGGCAACGGATACTTGTTCTTCGCGGTTGCTTTATTCAACTGTCTGAAATCCACACACATCCTCATGGATCCATCCATCCTTCTTTTTTACGAAAAGAATCGGAGCTCCCCAAGGCGACATACTCGGCCTAATGAATCCCTTCTCCAAGAGATCTCTCAACTGATCCTTCAGCTCTCTCAACTCTGCTGGCGCCAACCGATACGGAGCTCTAGAAATTGGGGCGGTACCTGGCACCAACTCGATACTAAAGTCGATCTCACGCCTAGGAGGGAATCCAGGTATCTCATCTGGAAACACGTCGGGAAACTCTCGGACGACAGGAATATCATTCAACTCTAATCGCTGCTCTTGGGAACTATCAAGCGCGTAGATCATGAATCCAGCGTTACCTAGCGATAGCAGGCTAAACATCTCCATGGCGGAAACCAGCGGAATCTTCGGACGCGAATCTGCACCGTAGAAATCCCACTTCTCACCCGAATCAGGGCAAAATCTCACGACACCATGGAAGCAATCAACTGTAGCCTTATTGCTAGCTAACACATCCATCCCCAAGATACAATCAAAATCTCTAATCCCCAAAACAATCAGATTGGAGACCAAAACATGCTCATCAAATCTAATCAGACAATCAATCACTACTTCTCTGGACCAAAGACTTACACCAGCAGGAGGTGACACAGACACGACATCACACAATGGGGATGAACTCAACCCATGCTCAAACACAAACAACTCAGATATGAAAGAATGTGATGCACCAGTGTCAAAAAGAACTTTCGCAGGATAATCGAAAATAAAGCATGTACCTCCAATCACCATGCCAGGCGTCTCCTCAGCCTGCTCTCAAGTCAAAGCATTCGCCTGAGCCTGCTGGGGAATCTGATACTGAGGTCGGGAAGGTCCTCCAAACCTAGACGGCTCACAAGGCTGAAATCCTGATCGCTGGGACTGAG
>KQ986782.1:239602-264506 GCA_001598015.1 Dorcoceras hygrometricum
GAGATTGAGTTTTCCATGACTAGGAGATTTGTTTCCTAATATAGAGGGATTCTAGGTTGGAAAGAATCACTAGGACTCTTGGAAACAAGTCTATATATATATTAGGAGATGGATTTCGAAATTATTGAAGTTTTATGAATAAAAATCTTTTGTTTTCTTGCAAAGTTGGTGTTTACCTTAAAATAAATCAAACTTATCAAAGTCTATAACTTTGTGGCGTTTGTCGGTTGATCTTCGCACGGATTTTCAAAGACGAGTTCCTTTGAAGGTTCGTTTGAGATTGATCGTTTTCTTTTCGTTGTGATTTTTGTTTCCTTTGAGAATTCATCCGGAAAAGGATTTCACACATCCTAACATCTTGTTCTAACGATCGGGCATAATTTGGTTCTCTTGGCCATTGAATTGAGGGCGCATGGAAATCAATATCACGTGTTTGCCTTTCTTAACCAACGAGAATCATATCAGAAGAGGCGTTCCAAACTCTTACCAAGGGGCGATGGACCATTCCAAGTGCTAGAGAGGATCAATGACAATGCCTACAAGTTGGATTTACCCGGTGAGTATAATGTGAGTGCTACTTTTAATGTTAGTGACCTCTCTTTATTCGATGTAGGTCACGATCAAGATTTGAGGACAAATCCTTCTCAAGAGGGGGAGGATGATGCAATCATAGCTTACGACGGGATCCATTAGCATTGCCCTCGGGACCAATCACAAGAGGACGCAGCAAGAAGTTCAAAGAAGCCCTTCACGGACTCGTTTTGAGCACCCAAGAAATGTTTAAAGAAGAGGGTAATCATGCACATGAAAAGCTAGTTGGAGGGTTAAGAGATTATATTATCAATATTATTCAAGTCCAAGACTATCAAATGAAGGATGAACAAAAAATGAGTACATGCATGCGCTGCATGCATAGGACACGACGGGATCCATTAGCATTGCCCTCGGGACCAATCACAAGAGGACGCAGCAAGAAGTTCAAAGAAGCCCTTCACGGACTCGTTTTGAGCACCCAAGAAATGTTTAAAGAAGAGGGTAATCATGCACATGAAAAGCTAGTTGGAGGGTTAAGAGATTATATTATCAATATTATTCAAGTCCAAGACTATCAAATGAAGGATGAACAAAAAATGAGTACATGCATGCGCTGCATGCATAGGACATTTGGTTTCACATGCATAGGACATTTGGTTTGTTTTGAATTTTAAATTACTTTCCTTAAGATAAGATTTTCAAATAGTATTAGACAAAGTAAGAGATTGAGTCCTTCCATGACTAGGAGATTTGTTTCCTAATAAAGAGGAATTCTAGGTTGGAAAGAATCATTAGGACTCTTGGAAACAAGTCTATACATATTAGGAGGTGGATTTCAAATTTATTGATCATTAGGACTCTTGGTGTTTACCACAAAAAAATCAAACTTATCAAAGTCTATAACTTTGTGGCGTTTTTCGGTTGATCTTCGCACGGATTGTCAAAGACGAGTTCCTTTAAAGGTTCGTTTGAGAATAGTCGTTTTCTTTTTTGTTGTGATTTTTGTTTCCTTTGAGAATTCATACGGAAAAGGATTTCACACATCCTAAACATCTTGTTCTAACGATCGGGCATAATTCGGTTCTCTTGGCTATTGAATTGAGGCCACGTGGCAATCAATATCACGTGTTTGCCTTTCTTAACCAATGAGAATCATATCAGAGGTAGGACTGTTAGACGTTCCGCTGAGGGGTCTAGGGCCGGTTAGTGAAGAGGGTGTTCAGCAGGTTGAGGATGTGACGAGACAGATAGGTGGGATGGAGTTAGTTCTAGCAATATTTCGGCCGATGACTGGATGTGTTTCCTTTGAGAATTCATACGGAAAAGGATTTCACACATCCTAAACATCTTGTTCTAACGATCGGGCATAATTCGGTTCTCTTGGCTATTGAATTGAGGCCACGTGGCAATCAATATCACGTGTTTGCCTTTCTTAACCAATGAGAATCATATCAGAGGTAGGACTGTTAGACGTTCCGCTGAGGGGTCTAGGGCCGGTTAGTGAAGAGGGTGTTCAGCAGGTTGAGGATGTGACGAGACAGATAGGTGGGATGGAGTTAGTTCTAGCAATATTTCGGCCGATGACTGGATGTGTTTTTCAGCCTGCACTTGACATGTCGCACTCATTTCAGTCTCCTCAAGGATCGCAGTAATCGAATTGCCAGAGGTATAGGCCTCGATGGAAACAGTTTAAGAACGATCAAACTCGAGTTCTTCGGCTTCAGTGAGTTCTGGTGGCAGTGGCTCCGGAGGAGGAGTGACTTGCGGACTGTGCGGAGGGAAGCACATGACTTCGCAGTGTCGTGGGGAACAAGGTAATTGCCATAAATGTGGACAGCCTGGACATTTTCGGAGAGTGTGTCCTTTGGTGAGGGGACAGTCTTCGGTTCCTTCGCAGCAGGCCCAGGTGGATACTCCGATGAGAGAGCAGGCTGAGGAGATGCCTGATATAGTTATCGCAGGTACATGTTCTATCCTCGATTTTCCTGCGAGAGTTTTATTCGATACAAGAGCGTCAAACTTTTTTGTTTCTGAGTTGTTGTGTGTGAGCGTGGGTTGAGTCCATCCCCATTGTGTGATGTTGTTTCCGTGTCCACCCTTGCTGGTGTGAGTATGTGGTCCCGCGAAGTAGTGTTGGATTGTGTGCTTCGATTTGATGAGCATGTTTTGGTGTCCAATCTGATTGTTTTGGAAATTAGAGATTTTGATTTCATCTTGGGAATGGATGTATTGTCTAGCTATAAGGCTACTGTCGACTGTTTCCATGGTGTGGTTAGATTTCGACCAGATTCGGGTGAGAAGTGGGATTTCTACGGTGCTGATTCGCGCTCGAAGATTCCACTAGTTTCTGCCATGGAGATGTTAGCCTGTTGTCGTTAGGTAATGCTGGATTCATGATTTATGCGCTGGACGTTTCCAAAGAGCCGCGTTTAGAGTTGAGCGATATCCCGATCGTCCGAGAGTTTCCCGACGTGTTTCCAGATGAGATTCCTGGATTCCCTCCGAGGCGTGAGATTGACTTAAGTATCGAGTTGGTGCCCGGTACCACCCCGATTTCTATAAATCCGCATCGGTTGGCGCCAGCAGAGTTGAAAGAACTCAAGGATCAGATGAGAGACCTCTTGGAGAAAGGCTTCATCAGACCGAGTATGTCGCCTTGGGGAGCTTCGATTCTTTTCGTGAAGAAGAAAGATGGGTCTATGAGGATGTGTGTGGATTTCAGACAGTTGAACAAAGCGACGGTGAAGAACAAATATCCTTTGCCGAGGATTGATGACTTGTTCGATCAGTTGCAAGGATCGGTCGTATACTCGAAGATTGATTTGCGATCTGTCTATCACCAGTTGCGGACTAGAGACGCTGATGTGGAGAAGACAGCTTTCCGGATGAGATATGAGCATTATGAGTTTCTTGTCATGCCGTTTGGGTTGACGAATGCCCCAACTGTTTTCATGGATTTGATGAATCGCGTATTAGCGAGTACATCGATCGGTTCATGATCGTCTTCATAGATGACATCTTAGTGTATTCGAGGAACATGAAAGAGCATAAGGAGCATCTTAGATTGGTGTTGCAGAGATTGAGAGACTCGCAGTTATACGCCAAATTCAGCAAGTGTGAATTTTGGCTTGATCGAATTATCTTTTTGGGTCATGTGATTTCCGCGCAAGGAATTTCGGTGGATCCTAGCAAGGTCGAAGCAGTTCTTAACTGGGAGAGACCTAGAAATGTTCTGAGATCCATAGTTTCTTGGGATTGGCTGGGTATTATAGGCATTTCATCGAAAAGTTCTCTTCTATAGCCAGGCCGATGACTCAGTTGACTCAGAAGGATAAGAAGTTCGTTTGGACTGATGAGTGCAAGTATAGTTTTCAGACGTTGAAGGAGAAGTTGACTACTGCTCCTGTTTTGGATCTACCGTCAGGATCTAGAGGATTTATTGTATGCTCCGATGCTTCTCTGAGTGGTTTGGGATGCGTTCTGATGCAGAACGGGTACGTGATTGCGTATGCGTCTCGACAATTGAAGCCTCACGAGACGAGATACCCCGTTTGGCTGCGATTGTGTTTGCCTTGAAGATTTGGTGACACCTGTATGGTGAAAAATTTGTGGTGTACACCGACCACAAGAGCTTGAAATATGTCTTCACGCAGTCAGACTTGAAGTGAGGCAACGACGTTGGATGGAATTGCTCAAAGACTTTAACTGTGAGATTCAGTATCAGCCTGGGCGGATGATCTCGGTTGCCGATGCCTTGAGTAGGAAGACCCAACCTGCGATTCTTTCGTATTTGAGTGTCTCGAAAGTCTATGAGCAGTTGAGTACTTCTGGTTGGCGATTCCAGTCGGGTGATCAGTACCTCGTGGTTTCTTCGATTCAGGTGGAGCCGCAGATTGTGAATGACATCAGGGAAACGCAAAGGACTGATCCCTATATCCATGAGTTGAGGATTAAGGCCCAGAATGGTCAGTCTGATGATTTCTCTGTTTCTTCGGATGGATGTCTGAGATTTCAAGGGAGAGTGGTGGTTACGAACCTGATTGATTTGAAAGAGACCATCATGAATGAAGCGCATTGTAGTCGGTACAGTGTGCATCCGGGCGAGAGAAAGATGTACCATGCCTTGAAGTCTCACTACTGGTGGGTAGGTATGAAGAGCGACATCTCTGGTTTTGTTGCTAGATGTCTGAATTGCCAACAGGTCAGGCTGAGAGGATGAGACCTGGTAGATTGCTGCAGAGCTTGGAGGTGCCCCAATGGAATTGGGAGCACATCGCCATGGGTTTTGTGACTCATCTACCTCGATCTAGTAGGGGATGCGATGCGATTTGGGTGGTGATTGAAAACAGAATTTCGAAGTCAGCCCATTTTATTCCCTATGATGTGAGATGCACGATGAAGAAAATGGCGAATTTGTACATCGACCATGTGGTTAGATTGCATGGAGTACCTGTTTCGATAGTGTTCGACAGAGATCCGAGATTCACCTCTCGATTTTGGAAGAGTCTGCAGGTAGCGATGGGTTCAAGATTGGCCATGAGTACAGCCTATCACCCACAGACAGATGGTCAGTCTGAGAGGACCATTCAGACTTTAGAGGATATGCTGCGTGCAGTAGTGATGGATTTCAATGGTGGCTGGCAGGATTCTTTGTCCTTAGTTGAGTTTTCTTATAACAACAGCTACCAAGTGACTATTAGAATGGCTCTGTTTGAAGCTTTATATGGTCGCAAGTGTAGATCACCGATTTTTTGGGAAGAAATTGACCACAGACAGATGGTCAGTCTGAGAGGACCATTCAGACTTTAGAGGATATGCTGCGTGCAGTAGTGATGGATTTCAATGGTGGCTGGCAGGATTCTTTGTCCTTAGTTGAGTTTTCTTATAACAACAGCTACCAAGTGACTATTAGAATGGCTCTGTTTGAAGCTTTATATGGTCGCAAGTGTAGATCACCGATTTTTTGGGAAGAAATTGATGAAAGAAAGCTTTCTACTCATGAGTTTGTGCAGCATATGAAAGATCAGATTGATTTGATTCGGAGTAGAATAAAAGCTGCACAAGATAGATATGCTAGTTATTCTAATAAGCGAAGCAGACCGTTAGAATTTTAGGTTGGCGATGGTGTGTTCCTCAAGATTTCTCCTTTCAAGAGTGTTATGAGATTCAGATTTAAGGGTAAGTTAGCTCCTAGATTTGTTGGTCCCTTTGAGATTGTTGAGCGGATTGGACAATTGGCTTATAGATTGAAGCTACCTGATGAGTTAGCAGCGATGCATGATGTTTTTCATGTGTCAATGTTGAGAAAATATGAGCCAGATCCATCCCATGTGCTGAGGACTGATGAAGTAAATCTAGACCAGACCCTGAGCTATGTTGAATATCCAGTGCAGATTCTGGATAGGAAGGAGAAGCAACTGAGGAATAAGGTTATACCGTTGGTGATGGTCCAATGGAGCAAGCATGGGCGTGAAGAAGCTACCTGGGAAGTTGAGGAAAAGATAAGACAGGTGTGCCCTCATCTGTTTGAGCTATAATAGCAGCGTTTCAGGTAACTTCTAGCTTGATTGATTTTGTGATTTAAGTGATTTTGCTGCTGAATTGAGATTCTGTTTAGTATTGAGTTGTACTAGGCAGTATGGCATGAGTATATTAGGAATGGTGTCTAGTATAGTGTGTAGTGAATAAGCTACCTTGCTGCTGTGATTTTGATTTGATGACTTAACTGATTTTGAGGACGAAATCGATTTCTAGTGGGGGAGAGTGTGAGGACTAGAAATCTGTTAAGTAGGATTTAATGGCTAATCAGCTTTTGGATTAAGATTTGTCACTGAAATTGTGATTTCTGGGTGCTCAGATTTAGACTTAGAGTGATTAGCAGTGAGAGGCTGGTGATCGAGTGAGATCTGCGTCGAATTTGGAGTCCAGCAGTTGCATTTCCCTATCGGGAAATGATTCCAGTAGAAATTCAGATTTGAGGTTCATCGCTGGGAGAAGCTAGGCCAGCAGCGTTCTTGCGTGGGGTTATAGCGAGCATTCAGATGTTGGTACTCAGTAGTAGCGCGAACAGATGTCAACGCTAGTCAATTCAGCAGTGAGAGTGTAGCGAGAGTCAGCTGTTAGCGTTAGCGCGCGCGTTCGAATGATGCCACGTGTTAGTCAACACTACTGAGTTGACCGCTGGTTGTTAACGTTGTTCAGATGTCGCTAGAGGGAGAGATCTGTTTCAACTGTGGAAGCTATGCTACGTCTTGATTAGTTGGTGCGACATCGTTCGCTGTTTGAGTTAGTAGAGTGTTTAGATGTTTGTATTGTATCAGCAGTGAGCGAAAGCTGGAGCCAGCTTTGAGAGGACTTTTGCCTTAGTATAAGCAGAGATCTGAATTTCTTAGAACAGTAGTGATTCGAGGATTTATATACCAAGTGCTGCCCAACACTTAGCGTACTTTGAACCCGATATTCCTCATCGTTTTCCCCAGTGATACGTCTTGATTAGTTGGTGCGACATCGTTCGCTGTTTGAGTTAGTAGAGTGTTTAGATGTTTGTATTGTATCAGCAGTGAGCGAAAGCTGGAGCCAGCTTTGAGAGGACTTTTGCCTTAGTATAAGCAGAGATCTGAATTTCTTAGAACAGTAGTGATTCGAGGATTTATATACCAAGTGCTGCCCAACACTTAGCGTACTTTGAACCCGATATTCCTCATCGTTTTCCCCAGTGAAACCCTCGATAGTTACTGTTCATCCGAACCCTTCTCCGGTAAATTGTCGTCGATTTCCGCCGTTGTTTGGAGCGAGACTGGTGGCGCTGAGCTCGTCTTGAGTAGCTCTTTCGATTGATATCAGTTAGGTGGCTTGAGTCGAAGTTGGAAAGGGAACGCGAAGTAGCAGTGTTGCTCGAACGTTTTCGCAAGACCAGACCCTAGAGTTCTTCAGCTCTCTTGAGCTTTTGGGTAAGTGATTTTGAGCTTAGTTCTAGCTGTTAGAAGCTGTTTTGCTAGGTAGAACCAGAAATGAGTTCTGACCGTAGGTATTAAGCTTGAAAAATTCAGCTGTGAACTAAGATATGAGATTTCCTTAACGGATTTGAGCTCCAGGGAAGTCCCTGCTGTGTTGGACATAACCAGCGAGGTAGCAATTTTGAGCAGGCTGAAATTGCCGTGCCTGGTGAGATCTGGTGAGGTAGAACTTGAGAATTGAAGGTACGAGTTGAGCTTTTGTTAACGTAGACATAGCGTGCTAGTATTTGAGGCATGAAATCTGTGCTATGTGTTCTGTGATTACGTGACAGCTTGATTGAATTGATATGTCATGTTTACGTGTTATATGCATGTTGAAATCAGATTTGAATTTCATGGAATTCATGCATACATATTGAGCCTTTGATCGATTGAGAACCTGAGATAGAGCCACGTTGTGACCGGCAACAGATTTGTCGTGCCTGAAAGGTACAACATTATCATTGGAGTGGTGACTAACTGATCAGTTGTGTCTGAAAACCACCGAGCTGTGATGGCTGACGGGCCTGATGATCACGGACCAATGATTTCCCCGGTTGATACACTGTGCGGGTATATAGGCTCGATTGAGATTACTGCCAGCTGATTAGTAGGCCTTGATGATCGATGTTCTTTGACAGCCACATACATTCATGACTTAGAATATTGCATATTTATGATTTGCTGTTATATTAGTGCTCATTCGTACTGAGGCTTGACCTCGTATTCTTTTCCTGCTTTTGTGTTGTTTGGGTCTGCGTTGTCCATTTGCAGGATCTTCAGGTAACCAAGTTGGACAGACTGGAACCCCAGCTGGTCAATCCCCATTTCCTTGGAAGTCCCAATTATTATATTATGTATTGATCCAGGGGATGCCTGAGGTTATATGTATTCTGGGGGATCGTTGTTGATTTGATATTTGTTTACTTGTTGTTGTTGGAGTTTGATTGAACTCGTATTTTAATTATGACTATTTTGAAGATATGATTTGGTTCAGGCCCAACTTTATTTCGAAAATTTTTAGCCATATTTTATTCTTCCGCGTTTATGTGCTTAATTGTGCTATTAATCCTTGTTAATTAGCACGGGGCCTGACACCTGAAAAACACACAGGCAACAAAAAACCAAGCCCCAAAGGGACAGGGGTCAAACCCCAGTACGGAGAGAAACTGAAAAACAGCAGTTAGATAGCAACAGATAAAATGCAAATGCTATGCATGAGATCAAGGCTACAACCGAACACAGGGAGCCAAAGGATTCCAAGGACAGCTCAACAACTGAAATCCGAACAGAAGGCAATGGCCATGATGTGTGTGAGTATACGGGAGCTACCCACTCGTCTCAGCACATGGTACCAGGTGCATTATCAACGCTCAACCCGCTGTTGCCCAACACATGAGATGTGGGAGCTACCCACTCCGCTCACGGTGGCTAACAGTCCCAACAGGGAGATGAGGGACGGGAGTTACCCGCGCGCCTCTACAAGCACTATGGCACGCTCAATTCAGCAAGCAAGAAACGGCTACAAGAGATCTGATAACAGCATGGAACAGATGCGTGTATGCAGTGCAACAAAATGCAACAGATAACAAGACAATATACACGGCATCACAAAACAGCAAGCATGAGCACATATCCATGCCAAATCTCAATGCTGTAAGCAAGCTCACATCCGTACCTCAAGTCTTTTGTGCAACAATTACTACAAACAGGGTCCGAGCAACGCAGATCTCACACCTGCTAAGCCAATCACAAACAACTACTCAAGGACCGAAACACAGAAAAGCAACAGTTGGGAGCTACGAACTCGACCAGCACTATTCTACCCCTCTATCTCAACAGAGAGCTTCTAAACAACACAAGGTAGAATCTGAACACTTACCCCAAAAAGCTAGGATGGAACGCTAACAGACTACAGAAGGGAGATTTCTTCGCACACCTCACCAGCTTCAAGCAAACGTTCGAAAGTGCTATCCAAACGAAGCATCTCAACAAGAGGAGTCCAACGCTACCACTCTTACTTCAATCGGAGCTGTCTACCGTCGGCAATAGGAGATGATAAGGTTCGGTGAACAGTAGCTAGGGTATCGCGACAGAGATAAAAAATCGGAAAATATTCTAAGTGTCGGGAAATCAATAATGGAGAACAAAGACAAAGTCCTCTATATACTCAAATATGCTCAAGACCGCTGAACAGATCTCTCCAACAACTTAAAGATACAAAGCTGATATTCCCGCTAGGTCCAGATCTCACAACAGATCTCACTCTACGCCAAAGCAGATATCTACTAATTCAAACGACGTCGCGCAAGTCCACTATCGCAACTGGACACGTCACCCGCTACTCAGATCTGAATCTCTAGAGCCAACGAAATCTGAAATCCAAAACGGCGTCGCTCTCTAACACTCAGATCTCTCTCAAATCTGAAGACCAACGCTGCTCACTGCTGAGTCTCGCCCGCTAAACCAAAACGCTGTCGCTCCAACTAATCCAAACGACGTAGTTTAGCTACTCGCTACAGAAGCACGCTAGCTCACTACTGAACACTAGCCACAACAGATCTCGCTATGACTGCTGATCACTCAGCGATGACCCGCGCTAACTACTGAACAGATCTCGCACCAAAACTCTAACTCTCCAGGTCTGTTCTAAGGACTTATACAAACCCGATAGCTTCTCCAAGCATATCGACCCAAAGCTGAATATCCAGATCTGCTCAAGCTCAAATCTGAATCCAACAAAACCCGATTAATTAACTCAATTAATCCTTCTAAACTTTCGGGTCTCACAATATAGTTTATAGCTTATCAGTTTAAAGTTATTTTCATGCCGGTACTGTCTGCCTTCGTTAATTCCAGATTTGCTAGCTGAGTCCCTAGGCTCACTAGTTTTCTTAAGTGCAGGTGATTAGGTTTAGACGTTGCTGGTGGGCGCAGGCTGGATCAGATCTGGGTTGTTTATCATGGAACCTGTGTTTTCGTGGTAGCAAAGATTACCTATTTTGTTCAGTTTAGAATTGATATCGACCAGTTTGTAAAGAAATTGTATCAGTTATTTCCATATGTAGTTCTCTCTACACCGAACGAATATTTTGTAAAATTATCTATATTCCGCAAATAACATAGCTCTGAATCGTTTTATTTCTAGTCGTGAGGATATCGCCTATGAAGGGTGTGATGCACTTCGGCCGGAGAGGCAAGCTCAGTCCGAGATTCATTGGACAGATCTTGGAGAGGGTCGGTACGTTAGCATATCGTGTAGCACTACCACCCAGTCTGTCAGCAGCGCACAACGTGTTCCATATCTCGATGCTACGGAAGTACGTCCCAAACCCATCTCATGTGTTGGATTTTGAGCCGCTCCAGTTGGCACCAGACTTATCTTTTGAGGAGCGACCAGTGCAGATCTTAGCGCGAGAGGAGCGCAGACTTAGAGCGCGGAGGATTCCGATGGTCAAGGTCCGGTGGCAGAATCACTCGGTAGATGAGGCTACCTGGGAGACCGAGTCCGATATGCGGACGCTCTATCCAGGACTTTTCGGTGCGTAACTCAATTTCGGGGACGAAATTTCTATAAGGGGGGGGAGAGTTGTAACGCTCGGAAATCCTAATTACGTGAATTGAATGCATGACTAGGAGGAAAACCTTATGTTAATATGATTTGCATGTCATGTATGTGATTATATGATGCTTTTATGTTTTACGTGTGCATGTCGCTTTACGGTACGGTTTGAGACCGGTAAGCGTGGACGAGTCCGGAGACGACCAAATCGAAAATATTTAAATGTTTTGACCCTTAGATATATTTTAAAGCAAAATATTTTTATTTTATGCACAATTTCCAAGAAAATGAGATTTTATGCACGGTTACCGAGGGGGACCCGTGTTTCGCCTATACGGACCATTTATATGACTTTTACCACACTTTTAAATTTGAGAGGCCTTATATTACGAAAATTAAAGGCTTGGAGGCTGAAATTTACATTTTTTTAAGCCTTTTTAATTAGAGGATGGGCTAGTATAATGATGGACCCTTATTTCTTTAAATATAACAAGGTAGAAGGGCTTTTTAGTACATTTTTTCATACACCCTTCACCTAAACTCGAAAATTACCCTAGCCTCTCCTCTCATCAGCCAACTTTAGCCTCCATCCTCCCCAAGGTGACCAAACTCTTGCAAGTTTTGGATTGAAACTCTAAGGTGTGGTCTTCTCCATTGTCCTCCGCTCCGGTATCACGTATTTTCGCTTCTCTATCAATCAAGGCATGTTATATTCTTTCTTTTCTCACCATATAAATCATAATATACTGTTTTTACAAAGATTATGCATGAATTTTATGTGAATGTTTCAGATCTCAATGTACATGTCCATGATCATATGTCTCTCTTCATGTGCACCTCACGGTTTTGAATTCTTTTGCATGGCTTCGGTTCATGGTCTGCTTGAGTGGTCTTGGCTCGATGTTAGGTGGTTCATGATGGTCCTAGGAGTGGCTGGTCGTGGTCTGAAGTGGAGGTTTAAGGGTCGAACCGTGGGCTTGATGAAACACACCGTGCAGTGTGTGTTTTGTGCCTGCGCGTGCGTCTGATTCCCAGGCTTCGTTATCTCTTGTGCGACCACGGTTTGAGGCAAGGTTGGTCACGTTAGAACTGCTTGGACCTGGGGGTGGTTCATCCGGAAGGGCTCCAGCATTGGTGTCCGGAGCAGTGAGAACGAACGCAAAACCCATCAGGTGGTCGCGACGGAGCAGCATGGCTGGAGCGCCCACTTGCAGCGACCAGTTCTCCCTGGTTAGGTCACGGTTTGAGGCAAGGTCGGTCACGTTAGAACCGTCTGGACCTGAAGGTGGTCCAGACGGAAGGGCTCTGGCAGTGGTGGCCGGATCATGGAGAACGAGCGTAAAAACCGGATACTGGTCTCTGCGGCAGCTTGTGTAGGGGAGTGTATTTTAGGTTTAGGGTTTGTAGTGGGCTGTTTTGGTTCGATTGAACCGGCTGGTTCAGTTGGACCGAACCGATTCTTAGAGTCTCGAGTAAATTTTTAAGTTTGGTCCAAATTATTTTATTTTTGGACCGGGTTATTTTATTTTAAAGTCCGAGTCATTTGTACCGGGTCAAGACGAATTTTTAAGTTAAAATTTAGTTTTTGGTCAAATGACTTCGGGTCAACGATTTTAAGTCAAAATCTATTTTTAAATTGCTGGAATTTTAATTAAATTGGGATTTTTGCCAAATTATTGGATTTTGGGTCGATATTTATTTTAATGAAATTTTAAGCCTTTTTAACGATATTGGGCCGAGTCCTTCAAATGATTTTAAAAAGGGTTTGTTCTTAGTTGTTGGGCCATTATGAGTTGGACTTAGTATTGTTTTAAGTTTGAGTTGAGGCTTTGGGCTTAGAAGTAATGGGCCAGTCGCTTGAGCCACTCCTTGATCGGGCCGAGAAAATAATGCATAGGCCCATTAATATACATTTAATTTTATATGTATCATGTTATGTATTTAAGTATGTAATGTTTTAAGAAAATTAGAATATATTGATGGGCCAAGGTTTTAAAGTTGCATGATTTTTATGAAACGCATGCATCATGAAAGTTTAAATTATGTTAAGGCATGAATGAAAATATTTTTGAGAAATTGAAGTGTTGTTGGGCAAAATAACGATGGGAGTTAGCCGGGTAGCCGAGCCCGGGGATCCCCTGTTAATGTATAATGATAATGAGCTTATGGATCCTCGTGTGACATCGGGGTGAAGTGGCAGCATAGAGGTGTGACATATAGGGATCCCGAGGTAAGGTCGGGTGAACCACACCGCCGCGTACGTTGGTTTATAGATTGATCAATCGAATTTAACGGCTCTCACTTCATGGATACGACTCGCATGTTCTTTTAAGTTATGTTATGTTTATGCTATGCCTTAACATATATGTTATGATGATTTATGTATGACTACAACATGATTTAACGTTTACGATCTTTTAATGCACGCATGTCATGAAAATTATATTCATATACTTATGTGCCTGTATGTGGTTTTATTATATGTACCTTGTTATTAGCGGATATAGCATGCTGGTCCTTTAGGCTCACTAGGTTTATATGGTGCATGTGACATGATAATGTTGATGATATTACTCCGACCGGCGGTGAGGACGTCTGATGCTCCGCTGCGGCTGTTACCCCGTGACCGCTTAGTTATTTCATGTTATTTGCTTTTAATCATGTTCAGTTTTTCCGCAAACAGTTTTTGAGTACTCTGATATTTATGATTAGCTTGTGAGACGTGGATTAAGGATTTTTGCAGTCGTTTTATCGCATGTTGAGATGTTATATTTAATGCTTAAGTTATGGTTTTTATTTATCGTTTTCATTAAATGTTATTTCACTTCGGCTTTCAAAAAAAAAATTTTTTTAGAGGTTTAGTATGTTTCAGGTTTTCAGGATTGAAAGTATTCAGACATCGCAGTAACAGACTCCGTTATATTAACTCAAGTGGTATTCAGATTTGAGAGTATCAAATACTAACAGACTTTACATAAGTTATTCAGATCTCAGTATTTCAGAAGTGGTTATAGTATGCTCAGTGAATATCAGATTTGAGGACAATCCAGATTTGAGTACAGTACTCTTGCAGATGTCTCAAGCTTTCAGATTTGACAAAATTGCAAGTATACTCAAGTGAGAGCTTCGATTCTCTTCAAAAGTTATCAAGGAATTACTTAAAGAGAATCAACGGTCAAAGTTTAAATGTATTAAAGGCTGGAATCAAGGAGACAAGATCAGAGCTATTTTGGGTAAAGCTACACAGTATACAGAGTGATTGATATGATGATTACCCGCTTTGGAATATAAGTCATTTTAGCCCTGACGAGCGCAGTTTAACTTTTGTATGGCATTAATGGAGCATTAAATGCTATGATACGATGAAGATATGCAAAAGAGCTTATCTCTACTGGCTACATTTAATGATCGTTGAAGACAAAGAGTATAAAAGGCTGAAGAATTCAAATGAAGAAGCTCTGCGATTTTTGCTTCTCTACGCTATCAGTGATTTACAACGTTCTTCAAAAAGGTCTCATACACTTACTGGAAATTTTCATTGCAAAACTATCTTCTAAGTCCAGTATTACAACTCGAAGAACATTCAAGTTTAGCCTTCATAGTTTCTATCTTCGAGTTATCTTCTGATTACATTTGTAAACAGTTAACCAGAAGATCTACAGTACGCAATAGCATTGTGTTTCACTGTAATATTTATCTTTGAGTCTGTATAAGACTTGCTGTGTGAAGAAGTCTTGAAAATCACATTGATTGTATTCAGCAGTCTTATCTGCTTGTAGTTGAAGTTGCTAGGAGTTCATCTTGAGCGAGGCTCGGTGACTGGGTGTAGACAGAAGCTGTGTGCATCAAATTATTCTAGTGGAACCTTCCTGAAAAGGAAGAAGGGGAGACGTAGGATTTGATATCCGAACTTTCATAAACAAACACCGAACCTTGCACTTTTACTTTACAGTATCGCAGTTACATTTACACTGTTCACTGGTTGATCGACTTCTTTCCGCACATTTATTGTTAGTCGAGAAATCAGATTTCGAACTGAGATACCTCAGATCTGAGTTAAACAAGGCGCTTGTAAAATTACTTTTAAAGGTTTCGAAAATTTAAAATACTAAAGAATTCATTCAACCCCCCCCCCTTCTGAACTCTTAAAGCTGTTTTCGATCCATATTAATCATATCACCAACCATGCTCAAAACGGTGTAGCCAATCTCTGGAAATCACGACAATACTCCGACTGGTCGGAAAAGAGTATGTGTGCTACGCAGTGTATTAGTGTGTGTTTTGAGTTTTTATAACTTTTTGGCTCCTGAAAAGTAACTTTGGCCAAAAGTTTAGATTTTATGAAATCCCAACTCTTTTGTGCCATTTTGACCATAACATGTATTTTATGCCATCCCGGATCCGGACTCCGGAAATACATAATTTTAGCACAAAGTCAATAATTCGCAATGATCATTTATTTGGCATACTTATTTTATTTCCACCCCTTTAGAAATATTTAAATAAACCAAATAATCGGGTAATTAATATCGGGTCCTCACACCAATAATATGACCAGGGCTATGTATGCGGGATTTATTTTTTAGATTTGGTCTCATTAATTTTAAATCATATATATACATATATATATGAATAAAATACATTGATATTCAAAATACTGGTTTTACAACAAACGAAAAACCAACCAACAAGCAATACAAACATCGAGTGACCCAATCAACAAAACTAATAAACCATCAATAGAACATCACATCCTTACGGGACATTCCCCCGCAATGACTCTATGGCATTATCATATAATATACATAACTGGGACACTCTATCCACTTCTGGGGCACCACCAGCTGAATCATCTCCACGATCAGCTGAGAAATCATGGTAACGTGAACAACACACAGGCAAACAAAATAACCAGCCCAGAGGGACAGGGGTCAAACCCCAGTACGGAGAGAAATACAAACAGCAGATAGACAGCAACGGATATAAATACACGTGCTATGCAAGAAACATCCGGATACAAGGCAACAGGCTATAATGGAATCAAAAAGTCAAAGGAGCTCAAAGACCAGCTCAACAGCTGTCAACAGATCGAACAAAGGATAGTTGTGGCCACAATGTGCGTGAGTGCATGGTAGCTATCCACTCGTCTCAACACACTGTACCAGAGCATAACCAGATTACTCAACCTGTGTTTCCAAAGCTCATGAGAGCGTGGTAGCTATCCACTCGTCTCATAGCGGCTAACAACTCACCAGCAGGGAGATGAGGAGCACGATATTGCTGCTCGTCCTCAAAAACAGCTCCTGGTACACACAGGTTAGCTCAACAACAACAAGGCTAACAGATATGAGCTCAAACGTGGAAAATGCATGTATGCCAATGCCACAGCTTACAATAATCAGCACAGAGATTAGAAGTAGCAACAACAATACAATAGCACAGATTACACACATACCAGCAAGCATACACAAATATCCATGCCAAATCCCAAAGCTGTAAACAAGCTCAAATCCGTACCTCACTTTTGAGCTACAATTACCACAATCGAGGTCCCGAGCACTCAGATCTGAAACCTGATAATTCAATAACAACACTAGATCAGGGACGTAAAGCACACAAACTCTAACTGGGAGCTACGAGCTCAACTAGCTCTATCCTACCCTTCGAACACATCAGATAGCTCTAAACGGAGCATAAGGGAGGATCTATCACTTACTCAAAGCGTTACCTGAACGGAAGGACAAATCTGTCCAAAATGCTAACAGACTACACAAGGTAGCTTCTTTCGCGATCCTCTTCCAACTAATCACATCCTCCAAAAGCGGTACAGAACGAAGCTCCTTAGCAAGAGGAATCCAGTGCTACCACTCTTTCTTCATTCGGAGTCTTCTACCGTCGGCAATCGGAAGAAATAAGCTACGATGAACAGTAACTAGGGTATTGCGACAGAGTGAGCTTACGGGAAGAAATATCTTCTAAGTGTCGGGAAAAGATAATGGCGAGACCAAAGTCAAAGTCCTCTAAATATACACAACTTAAGTCTCCCAAATCTTATGAACAGTAACCATCGACAACACAGGCTCAGCTGATACCCACTCAGATCTGAGTACTACATCAGATCTGGACCATACGCCAAAACAGATTTGAAATCCTCCAGAACGACGTCACACAGAAGTCCACTATTCCAACTGGTACATGTCATCTCGCTAGCACCAAATATGCTATCGCTAAGCGGCGTCGCTTCGCAACTCAAATCCGAATGACCAGATCTGACACCAGCACTGACCAGCGTATACTGTTAACTCAAAACGACATCGCACTACCTTCCGGTCTAGATAACCACACGCCGGTCCACCCCAAATTACAAATCAAGCCGGTCCACGCAGTACCAGCAACTTGCGCATCTCAAATCTGGTTTCTCCAAACCACGTCGCTTCGCTATCCGTGCAGGATATTCAACTAGCGTGCACAGAATGTCTTGTGACAACCAGATTTCACCACCGATTCTCAAATCTGATCACGTTCCCGCAAAATTCTCCAACATTCCAAAGTTGTATCTAATATTCATACAGACCCGATACGCTCACCAAGTATACCAGCTCAAAGCTGGTCCATCCCAGATCTGTCCACGCCAAATCTGGTCTATACTAAACTCGATTAATTAACTTAATTAATCCAATAATCTTTCGGGTCTCACATATATATCAATCATATATATAATAGGATGATTGATAACCGAGATTTATGTGATCCGTGGTTGCCAATCACGAATCTAGGTCCAATTCTATATAATATCCAATATACAAATATAATCCTATTACATAAGCTTCCAGTTTACATATCTTCAGTCTTCTGTATCTTTGATAATAATATCCACTGTCTTCAAATTCGATCTACCACTAAGTCTAATATCTATAATCAAATATCCATTACAAATACAAATACATTTTACAAGGGTGGGAACGAGCCATAAACCAGTTCCACTTCTTAAATGATATCAACAAATATTACTCTAATCAAATTTGATTATTATCCAACAAAATAACCTTTTAAATATAAAATAAATTTTATAAATAAAATCATATCTTATCATTTTAATTGCATCAAAAATTATTTTCAACACCAATTAATTTGAAGGAAGAAAATTAAATTTTGATAAAATATATTTTTTCCAAAAATTAATTTTGAAAATAATTTTGGGCCTAAAAATATTTCAGACCAAACATGTAACGACCAGAATCTTTTATAGCCACAATTAGAAAGTTATAAGATTTGAGAGATTAAATTGAAATGCTATCTTATTCAACTTTTATTTCGGTTGAATTCTAAAATTTATATTACGTGAGTTCAGCTTTCGTTATGCATCAAGTTGGATTTCAGATTTGAGCTATATGTGTTAATCAGTTCCTGCTTTAGTGAATTGATTTCCAGATTTTAGAATGCAATAGAAGAAGCTGTTTGGTCGATTTTTATAAGCCAATTGAATCCTTCTTTTCAAATAAAATAGCTCGGTTCGAAGCATCAGAATTCACTTTAAAATAGAGTAGCACTTTTAAAAGATTTTTGACATATTGAATAAACGTGTTTCTTTCTTTGGAATTTTAATTCAAATATATAGGATGTTAGACACATCATGCATCATTATTTGCAAATCCAAACACTTTCCAAAAAGCAATCGGCGCTCTCTGTTGAAGAAACTAAGCAAAACCTTTTAAAAGCTTTTTCGGAGGAGACAAGCGGTGTGTAGGTGATTGCCAGGCTTCATCTGTAATTGTGTTACATAATTTTGGCAAGTAAACTCTGTTTCTTGCTACACTCATGAAAGCATATATATTCAGTTCTGTATGCATGTTTGTATGTGTTTTAAAGATTTGAAGATAGCCACAGTTGTTCTTCAAAGAAAAGAAAAGTTCATGTTCTGTTTTTATGAAGAAGTACGTGTTTACTGTATTTTGATTCAGAAAAAGATTTTAGAATATGTTTGATGATGTTCTTCCAGTTAGTTCTTGCGAATTCTAAAGATTTTCATCGAAGTAGCTTACAAGTAGCTTATTCGATCATTTCCAGAGATTTCTTGAGATCTTTGATTTCTTCAGACTGAGGTTTCTATTGTTGATAGTGTTTGTTCTTACGATTAAGTTTGAAATATGGTTCTTAAAACAAAACCTGATATTTTTATGTTCGACAGATTTCTAAGTTTGAGTTCAGATTCCATATTGTTGACCATTTTATATCTGAGTTGACAACGGTTGATCACCGATATCTGAATGACTTCATTTAAAATTGTTGACATCTGAGTTGACCATTGACATCTGAATTAATCAATCCAGTTGTGTTGAAATCTGAGTTTACCAACGAATGACATCTTAATTCTTTCTTCTACGATACGATTTCTATGTACAATTCAGATTTCATTGTTTTAGCCTTCGATTCTTCTTCGTTTGATACAAGAAGTACAGATTTGAATTCCTTATTCATTTCCGCTTAAATTCGAAAGATTAATTCGATTAATTTGAATAGCTTCGAGTGACTGTATTCAGTTTTCATCTTCGCAAGTTTTACAGAGAATTCTCATAAAGTCCCAGAACATCACTAGACACTGAAAACCAGTCAACTGTGCTAGAAAGAAAAGAAAAACAGATTTACGAAAGAAAAGAAAGAGCAGAAAGAAAGAAATGTCTACAGAAAAGTTTTAAGTTATGACTAAGGAAACAAAAGGTCCCCAGAGGAAGGGTGCGTGCCTGGCTGACGATCCAGTGTGCCCCTTCAACAGCAGGAAGGATAAGGATTACGGATTGACGGATCTGTATACCCCTTCAAATAAGATGGGATTTATCCCAGCTCCCTGATATCAGATGTTAGTTTGATGAAATGAATGGACCAACTGTATAGGTCTCTCTGTCATAATTTCAGAAAAGAAAAGAAGAGCGAATGTGTGATTTTAATCACATCTCTAGAGAAAGTTTAAAGAAGATGGGATTTATCCCAGCTCCCTGATATCAGATGTTAGTTTGATGAAATGAATGGACCAACTGTATAGGTCTCTCTGTCATAATTTCAGAAAAGAAAAGAAGAGCGAATGTGTGATTTTAATCACATCTCTAGAGAAAGTTTAAAGATGCTTCTTTAATTATAAGTAAAGAAAATGATTTCAGAATGTTTATGCTTTCAGTTCATTCAGATTTCACACTTTACGTTATTTAGCTTATTATTAAGCTATTCAGATTTCAGATATGTACTAGTTACCGTTTGCTTGTAGTAAGTGCCTTCGATACACCAGATTTTACCTGCTGAGCCCCTAGGCTCACTAGTTTTCATTGAGTGCAGGTAATGAGCAGTAGGAGCTGGATGGGGAGAAGCTGAACGGAAAGATTGTGTTTATCGTGGACACCAGTTTCGTTGTTCTTTCAGTTTCAGATTTTGTTGTACAGAACTTTAGTTATAGTTTTGTATAATAACATATTTCTAGTTTCTTTATTCTGAAGAAATCTGTATAGACTTCTTGTGTAAGGATGTATTCAGTTATTGTCTGAACACTTGTCAGATTTGTACCAGTTCCGCATATGTTATTATTTAGCTTTGCTTACATTTCAGCATTTATGATTTGCGCTTATTTGCAATTCAGTCTAGAATTTAGTAGCGACTTTTATTTTTAGTAAGTTTTGAAATTTTTGGGTCTTTCAATTTGAACCCCAAACTTCTACATTTCCCTTAAGAAAAGTCGGGTCTCTACAAAAAATCTCGGAATCATTGAAAATTAATTATGTTCCGCTCAAAAAAATCCAATAGCAAGTATCATCCCAGAATTCCGACACGACGCCGCCATCGGAAACCGCTGGACCCCCACCAACGCCGCCGCAAGGGTGGATCCCATGCAGCGGATTGAAAGCGAGCGGGCGACAGGTGCGTGCGGGTGGCGACACCGTGCACGACAGGTGTGCACGGGTCAGGCGGGATGTAGCAGTGTCCGTACCCGATGATCGCGCAGCGCCCGCCGCATTGGGTGCACGATCGGCGCGTGATATGTGCTGCTATGTGCGTCGCATCGTGCATGTAACGGCCATGCAAAGGGTGTGCGGCGGGTTTGAGTGATGGGGCACAGTGTGCGTGCGCCACCAGCATAGTGGAATCACGATGCCTGCATGGTGGAATCACGGTGGCGCTTTGCAGTCACACGGCTACTGACTACAGAAATTTAATTTTTTTCTAAAAAATCAAGGTTTCAAGCAATTTTAATGAAATTCACATATGACAGAAGCTCTGATACAACTATTGGCACATTGATAGATTCGGATCACATCCCCGGTAGCGCAGCGGAAGTTTAAAATTTTTTTTCAGGGATGCTCATACGTGAATCAAAATAGAAACAATTAAACCATTCATAGGATGTTAGCATTTTTTACCTTTGGAGACTTGGAGCCCGTCTCCGACCAGTCTGTAGAGGGAGATGGATTTTAAACGGTTGAATTCGAACAGCGCCTAGTTCGGTCCACGACAGCAATCTCAAGTTCTTTACTGGTTCGAACTATACAACTAGCAAATATTTCGATGACGGAATCTCCATGCCAAAATGGTCGGCGACGGTGATCGGTGGGGAGATTGCGACCGAGAGAGGGGTGGGAGGGAGAGAGTGAGTTATGCAAACTTTGATTGATCAACTTGGTGCATCTGTATATCTCCTCCAAGGCCTCTTAATGTAGATATTTCATGGGCTCAAACTAGGTTGATGGGTCCAAGGCAAGCCCAAGCCCAATCCAATCAGCTTTGAATCCATCATTGTGTTTCATAATAATTCCGACCGACGATCAGATAGGACCGATCTGCACAATTTCCAAAACTGTACATTATGATGCGAAAACAATTTTTCAGACCACTGAATCTAAAAATAGCAGTTCCACCCCTTTAGCTAAATTGGAAGTCATACTTCCACCTGCAAATTGGAAGTCATGCTCCCGTTATACTGTACTCAACACCCTGAGTACCAAATTCGTATGGGAATTTTGAGAAACCAGTACCTGTGTGACCCTCAATGGTTCAGATATACAGCTATTCGTGGACTCACAACTTCTTGTGACTCCAAAATCACATTTTCGGACTTATCCATCGGACCATGGTAAGGCGTCTAGCAACATCATCCCATGATCCCCTAGGTATCACTGATAGTGCCTGCAAGAACCAGTCGGTCATGGTTGGCATACAATAAAGTCCTTTCATCTCAAATATCAAAGAGTCGCTAGAGATTCGATAGCCATGTATACATCTAGAATATCAAATAGTGACATCACATGTGCTAACAGGTAAACTCATTTACACTAAAGCACATCTAGTACTCTGGTCAAATGTTTGTCACACTATTATCTCCTCGGATAGCATATGATATCCAGGGACCAAGGCGAGCGGTGAATCCTCGACAACAAAGCATCGAATCCTACATGTTTCGTGACCTCACCCAACCTCATCACCTGATGACCCTCATGGAGTCGGTAAATGAGTCAAAGTGAGGCAACTAGTGTCAGGCCTCGTGCTCACATCAGAGACAAAACACGCAAAAACAAGCGGAAGCAACTAAAAAGTGGTTAAAATTTTTGCTTTTTGCCTGACATAAAGATAACATAATTTAAAATACAACAATACTCAAAATAATCCCAGTTTAATAAATCTACAACAGTGCAAATAGTCAAGTACAACAAATTGCCCAACGGCTGAATACAACACAAGTAAAAAGACTGCCAGCTATATAGATCTAAGCATCACCCGGGACATCCCACCCAAAGTGATACCAGTGCATATAAATACTATACATAACTGGGACACTATATCTAACTCCTGGGGCACCTCCAGATGGGTCAAAGCCACGGCCAGCGGAATAACCTGGAAAACCTGAACCACAAACAGGCAAACAACACAACAGCCCCAGAGGGACCTAGGGGTCAAACCCCAGTACGGAGAGCAACTATAAAACAGCAATGAATAGAAAAAGATATAATGCTAATGCTATGCATGAAGGACAATGCAACAGCCGCAGGCTACAACCAAGGAAGGGAGCCGAGGAATTCAACAGCTGACAACAGATTCTACGAAGAATGGTGGCCACTGGTGTGTGTACAAGCATGCGGGAATTACCCGCTCATCTTTACACCACACCTGAAAACCAGATGCATCAACAACTCAACCTGCCGTTTCCCAACTCATGAACTGTGGTAGTTAACCACTCGGCGCATGAGGGCTAACAGACCAGCAGGGAGATGAGAGTGCGGTATTGTCGCTCGCCCTCGCATCCTGGTAAGATCAGAATAGCAGTAACAATAGGACGGCTACAACAGCTGAAATGGAAATGATAGTGCGTATGCAATGCAACAGCTGAACAGCATATAAACAACAAGCAATGCACACACAGCAAACAACATAATATCCATGCCAATTCCAGTCGTAATATAAGCTCAACATCCGTACCTCACCAGCTCCTGAGCTACAATTACCACACACAGCTGCTACAACGAAGTCCAAGCAACACAGATCTGTCACCTGCTAAACCAACTTAAGCTACTGCTCAAAAGCCGAAGCACAAAACAACAACAGCTGGGAGCTACAACTCCACCAGCGCTTATCTACCTTCCTAACTTAACGAAAAGCTCTAACAAAGCTTAAAGGTAGAATTCTCACTTACCCCAACGAACTACCGGCACGGCAGAAACGCTTATGCTAACAAACTACACAAGGGAGATGTCTTAGCGATCCTGCGTTCCTCTTCCAGCTCCTCCAAAGCCTTCTAAGGAGGTATAGAACGAAGCTCCTTAGCGAGAGGAGTTCAACGCTACCACTCTCACTCTCGTCGGAGTTGTCTACCACCGGAAATTAGGATGGATAAGGTTACGGTGAACAGTAACTAGGGTATCGCAACAAGATTTGGAAACGAAGGAAATATTTCTAAGTGTCGGGGAAACAAATAATAGAGAACAGCAGCTAAGTCCTCTATTAAATACACTTCTCAACAGCCGGCAGAAGCAAGAACAGATTCCACCGACAAAACAGTCGCCATCGCTGATATATCAACCAGCAGTTGAAATCTCGCATCAGCTTTTGCCTATCGCTAAACAGCGAACAACTAAACAAAACGACGTCGCACCCACTTAACCAAACGACGTCGCAGAGGAACACGTCACCTCGCTACCAACAGCTGATTCACAAACCAGCAGCCGCAACGCATGAGATCTCTCAACAGCTGATGTCTATCATAACCAACAGCTGGTACAAAGCAATCCACTCAAAACGCTATCGTTCCAACTTATCACAACGACGTAATTTCGCTACCCGCTACAAAACACGCTAACGAAACCAACAACTGGTTCCTGCTCACAAAAATTCGTCGCTTCAGTCCCTTAGCGCTTTCTGCTGATCATCGCAACTAACATACCAAAAGTTGATCACTCGCAACAACTGGTCTCTCGCAACAGCTGGATACACGCTAATACACCAACGACTGAAATCCACGTCAGCATTGCTGCTGCTGCTTATCAAAACTCAACGACTGAAATATCAACTGCTGAAATCTAACGAAGCACTGCTGCTCCAATTGATTCCTTCAGTCCCTTAGCGCTTTCTGCTGATCATCGCAACTAACATACCAAAAGTTGATCACTCGCAACAACTGGTCTCTCGCAACAGCTGGATACACGCTAATACACCAACGACTGAAATCCACGTCAGCATTGCTGCTGCTGCTTATCAAAACTCAACGACTGAAATATCAACTGCTGAAATCTAACGAAGCACTGCTGCTCCAATTGATTCCTACTGCTACTGCTGGAACGCA
>KQ986782.1:265629-293148 GCA_001598015.1 Dorcoceras hygrometricum
TCGCATCAGCTTATGCCTATCGCTAAACAGCGATCAACTAAACAAAACGACGTCGCCCCAACTTAACCAAACGACGTCGCAGAGGGACACGTCACCTCGCTACCAACAACCAGCAGCTGAATAAAACAACGCGCAAATCTCTCAACAGTTGATGTCTATCGCCACCAACAGCTGGTACAAAGCGCTCCACTCAAAACTCTGTCGTTCCAACTTATCAAAATGACGTAGCTTCGCTACACGCTACTAAACACGCTAACAAAACCAACAGCTGGTTCCTACTCACAAACGTCGTCGCTTCAGTCCCTTAGCGCTCTCTGCTGATCATCGCAACTAACATACCAACAACTGATCACTCGCAACAGCTTGTCTCTCGCAACAGCTGGATACGCGCTAATACACCAACAACTGAAATCCACGTCAGCATTGATGCTGCTTATCAAAGCACAACGACTGGAATATCAACTGCTGAAATCTAACGAAGCACTGCTGCTCCAATTGATTCCTACTGCTACTGCTGGAACGCACATCTAAATCAAATGTCACCAACGACTGACTCAATAGCTGGTACTCAAACAAACGTCTCCCACGCAACGTCTGATATCTTTCCAACTGCTGATTCCAACACTTAGGCAAATTCGATGTCTACGCCAAGCACATCGACCAACAGCTGGTCGAAACCCGACCAACACCTGATTGTGAAAACACAGGTCTCACATCTCTCCCCCACTAAAACACGATTTCGTCCTCGAAATCAACAAGTCCAGGAAAAACTCAACTGAACCCAAGAGTTCAAGATAAATGAGCAAACAACAAACAACAACTAGGGAAAAGAACAACCAAAACCTACGACTACTGGAAAATCTAAGACAACATCTATTCAAACAGATGCGGCCACTCACGTCACGCTGCATCTTCTAGCTCCCAGGTCGCTTCTTCCCTACCATGTTTTCTCCATTGCACCATTACCAAAGGAATTGTTTTGGTTCCAACTTATCAAAATGACGTAGTTTCGCTACCCACTACAAAACACGCTAACAAAACCAACAGCTGGTTCCTGCTCACAAAACGTCGTCGCTTCAGTCCCTTAGCGTTCTCTGCTGATCATCGCAACTAAAATACCAACGACTGAAATCCACGTCAGCATTGCTGCTGCTGCTTATCAATACGTAACGGCTGAAATATCAACTGCTGAAATCTAACGAAGCACTGCTGCTCCAATTGATTCCTACTGCTACCGCTGGAACGCACATCTAAATCAAATGTCAACAACTACTTACTCAACAGCTGGTACTCAAACAAACGTCTCCCACGCAACGTCTGATATCTTTCCAACTGCTGATTCCAACACTTAGGCAAATTCGATGTCTACGCCAAGCACATCGACCAACAGCTGGTCGAAACCCGACCAACACCTGATTGTGAAAACACAGGTCTCACATCTCTCCCCCACTAAAACACGATTTCGTCCTCGAAATCAACAAGTCCAGGAAAAACTCAACTGAACCCAAGAGTTCAAGATAAATGAGCAAACAACAAACAACAACTAGGGAAAAGAACAACCAAAACCTACGACTACTGGAAAATCTAAGACAACATCTATTCAAACAGATGCGGCCACTCACGCTGCATCTTCTCTTCTAGCTCCCAGGTCGCTTCTTCCCTACCATGTTTTCTCCATTGCACCATTACCAAAGGAATTGTTTTATTCTTCAATTGTTTCTCTTTTCTGTCTAGGATCCGCAAGGGATGTTCAACGTAGCTCAACGTCTGATCTAGCTCAACCTCGTCAGTTCGTAACACATGAGACGGATCTGGCTCATACTTCCTCAACATGGAAACATGAAAGACATCATGTAGAGAAGATAATTCTGGTGGCAACAACAACCGATACACCAAAGGGCCAATCCTCTCTACGATCTCATACGGTCCAACATAACGAGGGGCTAACTTTCCCTTGTGACCAAAGCGCATAACACTGCGAAATGGAGAAACTTTAAGGAAAACGAGATCACCAACCTGAAACTCTATAGGTCGACGCCTCATATTCGCATAACTAGCTTGGCGATCCTGGGCAGCTTTCATCCGTTGTCGAATCAAATCCACATGATCCTTCATCTGCTGCACAAAATTTTGGGGAAGACAGCTGCTTCTCCCCCACTTCTTCCCAACATACTGGCGATATGCACTTTCTACCATACAAAGCCTCAAACGGCGCCATACCAATCGTCACTTGCTAGCTGTTATTATAGGAAAACTCAACCAAAGACAACGCGTCTTGCCAGCTACGACCAAAATCCATCACAACAGCTCTTAACATATCCTCCAATGTTTGGATAGTTCTCGCAGATTGACCATCTGTATGGGGGTGATATGCTGTACTCATAGCCAATCTGGTACCCAAAGCTGCTTGCAAACTCTTCCAAAACCTGGAAGTAAACCTTGGATCTCGGTCTGAAATGATCGAAACAGGCACACCGTGCAGTCTAACCACAAAATCCACGTACAGTTTTGTCATTTTCTTCAAATAAAACGCCATACCATAGGGAATGAAGTGTGCAGACTTCGACAATCTGTCGATAACAACCCAAATCGCATCGCAACCTCTGTTGGAACGAGGCAAATGCGTCACAAAATCCATCGCTATGTGCTCCCAATTCCATTGGGGCACTTCCAAACTCTACAACAGACCACCAGGTCTCATCCTTTCAGCCTTAACCTGCTGACAGTTCAAGCAACGAGCAACAAAACCAGCAACGTCGCTCTTCAAACCAGCCCACCAGAACGTGCGGCTTCAAAGCATGGTACATATTCCGTGCACCAGGATGAACACTGTGTCTACTGCAATGCGCTTCTCTAAGGATCTCCTCCCGAAGATCTATCAAATTGGGCACAACCAACCGACCACGGAAACGCAAAAAACCATCAGACGAAATAGAATAGCCCTCAAGTTGACCGACCCTGACCTTCAACTTCATCTCGTGGATGGAAGGATCTGTTCTTTGAGCCGCTCTAATGCTCGAAATAATCTGTAGACTCAATTTGGAAAGAAGAAACCACAACATAATCCTCAGCCGGGTAAAACCTCCAACCAGTAGTGCTAAGATGCTCACGGTCTTTAGAAACGTACAACGACGCAAGCATATCTCCTTGAGCCTTTCTGCTCAACGCATCAGCCACTACATTAGCTTTCCCAGGCTGGTACTTGATCTTAGAATCAAAATCCTTCAGCAGCTCCATCCACCTACGCTGTCTCATATTCAAGTCAAGCTGCGAAAACAAATACTGCAAACTCTTATGGTCCGAATACACACAAACTGCTCGCCATACAGATAGTGGCGCCAAATCTTCAACGCAAAGACCACAACTGCTAGCTCCAAATCATGAACTGGATAATGAGTCTCGTGTGGTTTCAAATTCCGTGAGGCATACGCAATGACCCGTCCATGCTGCATCAACACACAGCCCAATCCATTGAGCGAAGCATCAGAACACACAACGAAGCCACCTGAACCAGACGTCAAAGCCAACACAGGCGCAGTAGTCAACTTATCCTTGAGCAATTGAAAATCATTCTCGCATTGCTCAGTCCAAACGAACCGTTTGTCTTTCTGAGTCAGCTGAGTCATCGGCCTAGCTATACTAGAGAAACGCTCTATGAAACGACGGTAATAGCCAGCCAGACCCAAGAAATTATGAACCTCAGATACATTCCTAGGTCGCTCCCAGTTGAAAACAGCATCTACCTTACTGGGATACATAGAAATGCCATCCGCTGAAATCACATGACCCAAAAACACGACGCGATCCAACCAGAACTCACACTTGGAGAACTTGGCATACGGCTGCGAGTCTCTCAACGTCTGAAGAAAACTCTCAAATGCTCCTTATGCTCCAAGGAGTCTTCGAATACACCAAGATGTCGTCGATGAACAATAGCACAAACTGATCTATAAACTCATGGAAGACTCGGTTCATCAAATCCATGAAGACTGCAGGAGCATTGGTCAATCCGAAAGGCATTACCAGAAACTCAAAATGCCCGTACCTAGTACGAAAAGCAGTCTTTGCAACATATTGATCTATAACTCTCAACTGATGGTACCCTGAGCGTAGATCGATCTTCGAATATACTGCAGAGTCTTGCAACTGGTCAAACAAATCGTCAATCCTCGGAAACGGGTACTTATTCTTAACAGTAACTTTGTTCAGCTGACGGAAGTCAATGCACATTCTCATTGTGCCATCCTTCTTCTTAACAAACAAGATAGGCGCTCCCCACGGCGACATACTAGGTCTAATAAAACCTTTCTCTAGCAAATCATCCAGTTGCACCTTGAGCTTTCTCAACTCAGCAGGCGCTAAAAGATATGGTGCACGCGAAATCGGAGCTGTGCCAGGCACCAACTCAATGCTGAATTCAATCTCCCTCTACGGAGGAAAACCATGAATCTCCTCCGAAACACATCAGGAAAATGACGCAACACTGGAACTTCGCTGAGCTGCACATGTGAAGAAGAAGATGCATCCAACGCGTAAATCATAAATCCAGCGTTCTCCGCCAACAACAAGCTGAACATCTCTATCGCAGAGACTAATGGAATCTTCGACTGGGAATCAGCACCGTAGAAATTCCATTTCTCACCGGACTGAGGCCTAAACGCACGATCCCATGGAAACAATCCACGGAGGCCCTATAACTGGACAACACGTCCATTCCCACTATAAGTCGAAATCCCACAACATCAAACGAATCAAATTCGCTACTAGCACATGCTCACCAAAACTCAGAACGCCATTCAATAAAACCTCTTGGGAGTACAAGCTCGCACAGCCAGGAGTAGAAACAGACACAATATCGCGCAAAGAAGTGGTATGCAAACCATGCTCGACCACAAATGCATCAGAAATAAACGAATGCGATGCGCCAGTGTCAACAACACTCGTGCAGGAAAATCAAAGACAGAACAGTTACCTGCAATCACTCCGCTCGACGCGCCCTCCGCTTGCTCCCTCGTAATGGCATTCGCTTGAGCATGTTGGGGTCCAGAGAGATGCTGCTGAGACGACTGTCCGAAACGCGATGGACCAGGCAACTGGAACGGCCTAAACTGCGTCTCTCTAACTCTAGGTTGCAGAAACTGAGGGGAACGACCCCTAGAAGATCCTCCTCGACCCTGAGGTGGGGCTGTGGCTTGCTGCGATACAGCCGACGGACACACCCTCGTGAAATGTCCATACTGACCACAGATATTACAAGAGCCCTGCACACCAACGCACTGAGTCGACGGATGCTTGCCTCCACAGAAGCCACAAAACTCTTCCCTGGAACCACTGCTACTAGAGCTGCAAGAACCAGACTTCTTCTTAAACTGATGGCCACGAGATCGAAACCTCTGACGGCCAGAATGCTGAGCCAACTGCTGCTGCTGCTGCGGGGGTTGATGGGCAGACTGAGAAGACTGCACTCCCTGAATAGCGGGACGACCACCCTGAGCACCCTGAGGCCTAGCACGCGACCTCCGGCTCCGCAGACCTTCCTCGATGTCGATTGCACTATCCACAGCCTCTGCATAGCTCTTTGGTTTGCTCGACAAAACCAAAGTATACAACTCTTCGTTCAAAACCTCAATAAACTTAGTCCTCTTGGCCCTCTCCCGGCCAGAAACATGCGGGACATACGCCAACAAAGAAGAAAACAACCGAGCATACTCTCGCACAGACATCGTACCTTGCTGTAAATGATCAAACTCTTGCTCACGAGCGTTCACATACGACTCGGGGACGTACTCCTGTCGAAAGGCAACACAGAAGCTATCCCAAGAAATCTCCACACCGGTCTCCTCCAGAGTCCTCGAAGCGCCACTCCACCAACGCTCCGCACTCTTCCTCAACTGAAAGGTCTCCAAACTCAACCGAGCACATCATCGTACTGAACACGATCGAACAAACCAGTGATGTGCCGTAGCCACGAATCCGCATCCTCGCTAGACTCGTCACCGTTAAAGATCTGGGGACTCATCCTTTGGAACCTAGCCATCACAATCTCCATGGTCTCCACACGGGTTGTCAAGTCGTCAACTTCATCCTCCACTCGCCTACAACGACCACGAAGAGGAATACTACGCCGATCCTCGTTCTGAACTTCCGATTCCTGAAACTGCCCTCTACCTCTACCCCTACGTCTAGGCGGCATCTACAAAGGCACTAAACAGGATAAGGTAACACAGAACAAGTATAGCATAGATATCACATAACACAAAAATATGCAGCACATAATCACATAGTCAAGCACAAGCAACACACACACATTGTACCTAGACTCAAGTGTGATCAAAGAAATCGATCTTATCCCAGCTTAAGCTCTGATACCAAAAACAACACAACAGCCCCAGAGGGACCTAGGGGTCAAACCCCAGTACGGAGAGCAACTATAAAACAGCAATGAATAGCAAAAGATATAATGCTAATGCTATGCATGAAGGACAATGCAACAGCCGCAGGCTACAACCAAGGAAGGGAGCCAAGGAATTCAACAGCTGACAACAGATTTTGCGAAGAATGGTGGCCAATGGTGTGTGTACAAGCATACTGGAATTACCCGCTTATCTTTACACCACACCTGAATACCAGATGCATCAACAACTCAACCTGCCATTGCCCAACTCATGAACTGTGTTAGTTAACCACTCGGCACATGAGGGCTAACAGACCAGCAGGTATATGAGAGTGCGGTATTGCCGCTCGCCCTCGCATCCTGGTAAGAAAACAGAGCAACAACAAAGCACGGCTACAACAGCTGAAATGGAAATGATAGTGCGTATGCAATGCAACAGCTGAACAGCATATAAACAACAAGCAATGCACACACAGCAAACAACATAATATCCATGCCAATTCCAGTCGTAATATAAGCTCAACATCCGTACCTCACCAGCTCATGAGCTACAATTACCACACACAGCTGCTACAACGAAGTCCAAGCAACACAGATCTGTCACCTGCTAAACCAACATAAGCTACTGCTCAAAAGCCGAAGCACAAAACAACAACAGCTGGGAGCTACAACTCCACCAGCGCTTATCTACCTTCCTAACTTAACGAAAAGCTCTAACAAAGCTTAAAGGTAGAATTCTCACTTACCCCAACGAACTACCGGCACGGCAGAAATGCTTATGCTAACAAACTACACAAGGGAGATGTCTTAGCGATCCTGCGATCCTCTTCCAGCTCCTCCAAAGCCTTCTAAGGAGGTATAGAACGAAGCTCCTTAGCGAGAGGAGTCCAACGCTACCACTCTCACTCTCGTCGGAGTTGTCTACCACCGGAAATTAGGACGGATAAGGTTACGGTGAACAGTAACTAGGGTATCGCGACAAGATTTGGAAACGAAGGAAATATTTCTAAGTGTCGGGGAAACAAATAATAGAGAACAGCAGCTAAGTCCTCTATTAAATACACTTCTCAACAGCCGACAAAAGCAAGAACAGATTCCACTGACAAAACAGTCGCCATCGCTGATATATCAACCAGCAGTTGAAATCTCGCATCAGCTTTTGCCTATCGCTAAACAGCGAACAACTAAACAAAACGACGTCGCACCCACTTAACCAAACGACGTCGCAGAGGAACACGTCACCTTGCTACCAACAGCTGATTCACAAACCAGCATCCGCAACGCATGAGATCTCTCAACAGCTGATGTCTATCATAACCAACAGCTGGTACAAAGCAATCCACTCAAAACGCTGTCGTTCCAACTTATCACAACGACGTAATTTCGCTACCCGCTACAAAACACGCTAACGAAACCAACAACTAGTTCCTGCTCACAAAAAGTCGTCGCTTCAGTCCCTTAGCGCTCTCTGCTGATCATCGCAACTAACATACTAACAGTTGATCACTCGCAACAGCTGGTCTCTCGCAACAGCTGGATACGCGCTAATACACCAACGACTGAAATCCACGTCAACATTGCTGCCGCTGCTTATCAAAACTCAACGACTGAAATATAAACTGCTGAAATCTAACGAAGCACTGCTGCTCCAATTGATTCCTACTGCTACTGCTGGAACGCACATCTAAATCAAATGTCACCAACGATTGACTCAATAGCTGGTACTCAAACAAACGTCTCCCACGCAACGTCTGATATCTTTCCAACTGCTGATTCCAACACTTAGGCAAATTCGATGTCTACGCCAAGCACATCGACCAACAGCTGGTCCAAACCCAACCAACACCTGATTGTGAAAACACAGGTCTCACATCTCTCCCCCACTAAAACACGATTTCGTCCTCGAAATCGACAAGTCCAGGAACAACTCAACTGAACCCAAGAGTTCAATATAACTGAGCAAACAACAAACAACAACTAGGGAAAAGAACAACCAAAAACTAACGACTACTGGAAAATCTGAGACAACATCTATTCAAACAGATGCCGCCACTCACGCTGCATCTTTTCTTCCAGCTCTCAGGTCGCTTCTTCCCTACCATGTTTGCTCCATTGCACCATTACCAAAGGAATGGTTTTATTCCTCACTGTTTCTATTTTCTGTCTAGGATTCGTAAGGTATATTAAACGTAGCTCAACGTCTGATCTAGCTCAACCTCTTTAGTTCGTAACACATGAGACGGATCTGGCTCATACTTCCTCAACATGGAAACATGAAAGACATCATATTAAACGTAGCTCATACTTTGCTCCATTGCACCATTACCAAAGGAATGGTTTTATTCCTCACTGTTTCTATTTTCTGTCTAGGATTCGTAAGGTATATTAAACGTAGCTCAACGTCTGATCTAGCTCAACCTCTTTAGTTCGTAACACATGAGACGGATCTGGCTCATACTTCCTCAACATGGAAACATGAAAGACATCATGTAGAGAAGATAATTCTGGTGGCAACAACAGCCGATACGCCAAAGGGCCAATCCTCTCAACGATCTCATACGGTCCAACATAACGAGGGGCTAACTTTCCCTTGTGACCAAAGCGCATAACACTGCGAAACGGAGAAACTTTAAGGAAAACGAGATCACCAACCTGAAACTCTAGAGGTCGACGCCTCATATTCGCATAATTGGCTTGGCGATCCTGGGCAGCTTTCATCCGTTGTCGAATCAAATCCACATTATCCTTCATCTGCTGCACAAAATCTGGGTAAGACAGCTGCTTCTCCCCCACTTCTTCCCAACATACTGGCGATCTGCACTTTCTACCATACAAAGCCTCAAACGGCGACATACCAATCGTCACTTGGTAGCTGTTATTATAGGAAAACTCTACCAAAGACAACGCGTCTTGCCAGCTACCACCAAAATCCATCACAACAGCTCTTAACATATCCTCCAACGTCTGGATAGTTCTCTCAGATTGACCATCTGTCTGGGGGTGATACGCTATACTCATAGCCAATCTGGTACCCAAAGCTGCTTGCAAACTCTTCCAAAACCTGGAAGTAAACCTTGGATCTCGGTCTGAAACGATTGAAACAGGCACACCGTGCAGTCTAACCACAAAATCCACGTACAGTTTCGCCATTTTCTTCAAAGAAAACGTCATACCATAGGGAATGAAGTGTGCAGACTTCGACAATCTGTCGATAACAACCCAAATCGCATCGCAAACTCTGCTAGAACGAGGCAAATGCGTCACAATCAAAGTTTTCTGCTGGAACCTTCCTGAAAAGGAAGAATGTGAGAAATAGGATTTTAAGATCCGAACTTCCAGAAAAAAACTCTTGACTCTCTCTATTTATTTATTGCATCTTATTTTATTACTGTTCACTGTTTAATCGGTTTAATTCCACACTATTTTTTGTTAACCGAGAAAACAGATCAGAATTGAGATCCTCTCAGCTGGTCATTGAGCTTTGAGTTGAGCATAGGCTTGTAAAATCGTTTTTTAAAAGGATTTGAAATAGAAAAACAAAGGAGTTCATTCACCCCCCCCTTTCTGAACTCTTGGGCTTTTTTTGTTACTATTTTCGATCATATTGATCCTATAAATTGGTATCAGAGCCTTGTCATCTCAGTTATTGAACAGTCTGATCTTTTGTGCTTATATTCAAATATCTCTACTTCTCACAATAATATTCCTATGTTTTCTAAGGAGGAGTATGATGACTGGAAGATCAGGATCCAAGCCCATCTGGCAGCTCAGGATGATGATATGTGGTTCGTCATAACCGATGGACCCATGAAGATCATGAAGGCCAATACGGCCATGGATATTACTGCTGGTGCTCCACAATGGATTGAGAAGACCAGATTTGAGTACACAACGGAAGATAAGAAGAAAGCAAATCTAGACAACGTAACAAAGGATATTCTTTACAAGACTTTGGACAAAAATATGTTCAGCAAAATAAAGACATGCGCTACTACAAAAGAGATCTGGGAAAAGATTACTCAAATCTGCGAAGGCAATGATGAGACGAAAGAAAACAAGCTGACAGTTTCCCAGCAGAAGTATGAGTCAATCAAGATGAGAGAAGGAGAGACCATGACGGAATTCGACGAGAGATTCAACTCTGTCGTAATCGAGCTGACAAGCCTTGGGAAGGAGTATAGCAACAGAGAACTGGCTCTTAAAGTGATGAGAGCACTGCCAAGGGAATGGGACGTGAAGATGATGGCAATGCGAGAATCAAAAGATCTGAACAATCTGGAACTCCATGATCTATTTGCCAATCTTAAAGCTTATGAGTTCGAACTAAAAACCAGATCAGAGGCTGGGCCATCAACCTCACAACCCACGAAGGTTCTTGCTGCTACAATTTAAGAACAGAGCTCACCAAGCAAGACAGCAGAGCAAATCAGCAATGACGTCATGTCCCTCTTCGTAAAGAAGTTTGGGAAATTTATGAGAAGATATCAAAACCCTTCTTTTAATTATAACAATGCACATAAATATGAAAATATTTCTACTGATCAAAATTGTTATAACTGTGGCAGACCAGGGCATTTTGCAGCTGATTACAACAGGCCTAAGAAAGATGATAAGCGGTCCAGAGAAAGAAGAAGGAACAGATATGAGAAAAGGCCCACAAAAAGAATGACCAAAAGGTACTTGTTGCAGAGGAGAGCAACAGCAAATGGGTAGAATCAGACTCTGAAACAACATCAAACAGCTCATCAAGAGAGAGTGAAAAGGAAGATGTCAGGCCTCGTGCACACATCAGAGTAAAACCACGCAAACACAAACGGAAGCTACTAAAAAGTGGCTAAAAATGTTTTTTTTTGCTTTTGCCATGACTGAAAGGTAACATAATTTAAAATACAAGATACTCAAAATAATCCCAATTTATAAATCCACAACAACACAAATATTCAAATACAACAAATGCCCAACGACTGAAAACAACACAAATGCTAAAAGACTATCAGCCATATATAGACCTAAGCATCACCCGGGACATTCCACCCGAGGTGATACCAGTGCATATAAATACTATATATAATTGGGACACTCTAACCACCTCCTGGGGCACCACCAGCTGGATCATAACCTCGACCAGCTGCAAAACCTGGAAAACCTGAACAACAGACAGGCAAACAAACACAACAGCCCCAGAGGGACCTCGGGGTTAATCCCCAGTACGGAGAGCAACTATAAAATAGCAATGAATAGCAAAAGATATATGCTAATGCTATGCATGAAAGACAATGCAACAGCCGAAGGCTACAACCAAGAAAGGGAGCCAAGGAATTCAACAGCTGACAACAGATTCTGCGAAGAATGGTTAGTGGCCACTGGTGTGTGTACAAGCACACGGGAATTACCCGCTCATCTTTACACCACACCTGAATACCAGATGCATCAATTACTCAACCTGCTGTTTCCAAACCCATGAACTGTGGTAGTTAACCACTCGGCGCATGAGGGCTAACAGACCAGCAGGGAGATGAGAGTGCGGTATTGCCGCTCGCCCTCGCATCCTGGTAAGAAAACAGAGCAACAACAAAGCACGGCTACAACAACTGAAAAGGAAATGATCAAGCGTCTGCAATGCAACAGCTGAACAGCATATAAAACAACAAGAAATGCACACACAGCAATCAAACATAATATCCATGCCAATTCCAGCCGTAATACAAGCTCAACATCCGTACCTCACCAGCTTCTGAGCTATAATTACCACACACAGCTGCTACAACAAAGTCCGAGCAACACAAATCTGTCACCTGCTATATCAACACAAGCCACTGCTCAAAAGCCGAAACGTAAAATAACAGCAGCTGGGAGCTACAACTCGACCAGCACTTATCTACCTTCCTAACTCAACGAAAACTCTAACAAAGCTTAAAGGTAGCATCTTTACTTACCCCACGAAATTACTGACACGACAGGGAACGCTTACGCTAGCAAACTACACAAGGGAGGGGTCTTAGCGATCCTGCGATCCTCTTCCAGCTCTTCCAAAGTCTTCGAAAGAGGTATAGAACGAAGCTCCTTGAGAGGATTCCAACGCTACCACTCTCACTCTCGTCAGAGTTGTCTACCACCGGAAATTAGGACGGATAAGGTTACTGTGAACAGTAACTAAGGTTCGCGACAAGATTTGCTATAGGGAAATATTTCTAAGTATGGGATCTGCTAACAATCGAAGACCAAGTCTTCTCTTAAATACACTATTCAAACAGCAGATAGAAACAGGAACAGATCCACTGACAAAATCAGTTGTCACAACTAATATTCCCAATCAGCAGCTGAGATCTCGCATCAGCTTTTGCCTATCGGTAATATATTAACCAGCAGTTGAATCTTTCAAACAACGCTAAAGCTAAACGGCATCTCACCAACTTAACCAAACGACGTCGCAGAGGGACACGTCACTTTGCTACCAACAGCTGATTCACAAACCAGCAGTCACAACGCATGAGATCTCTCAACAGCTGATGTCTATCATAACCAACAGCTGATACAAAACGCTCCACTCAAAACGCTATCGTGCTAACTAATCCAAAAGACGTAGTTTCGCTACCCGCTACAAAACACGCTAACAAAACCAACAACTGGTTTCTGCTCACAAAACGTCGTCGCTTCATTCCCTTAGCGCTCTCTGCTGATCATCGCAACTAACATACCAACAGCTGATCACTCGCAACAGCTGGATACGCGCTAATACACCAACGTCTGGAATCCACGTCAGTATTGCTGCTGCTTTCTACCAACACGCAACATCTGAAATATCAACAACTGACGCGATCACTCGACGGCTGATCCCACTACTACTGCTGTTGATTCCAACACTTAGACAAAATTGATGTCTACGCCAAACACATAGACCAACAGCTGGTCCAAACCCAACCAACACCTGATTGCGAAAAACACAGGTCTCACATCTCTACCCCACTAAAACACGATTTCATCCTCGAAATCAAACTCGGGCAACAACTGAACTCACAACACAGGTCTCACATCTCTACCCCACTAAAACACGATTTCATCCTCGAAATCAAACTCGGGCAACAACTGAACTCACAACCAAGAGTTCAAGATAACTGAGCAAACAATTACTGAAATCTGATGCAACACTCATGCAAATAGATGCGGCCACTCACGTCGCATCTTCTCTTCCATCTCCCAGGTAGCTTCTTCCCTACCATGTTTGCTCCAATGAACCATCACCAAGGGAATGGTTTTATTCCTCAACTGTTTCTCTTTTCTATCTAGGATCCCCAAGGGATACTAAACGTAACTCAACGTCTGATCTAGATCAATCTCGTCAGTTCTCAACACATGAGACGGATCTGGCTCGTACTTCCTCAACATGGAAACATGAAAGACATCATGTAGAGAAGATCAATCTGGTGGCAAGAACAGCCGATACGCCAAAGGGCCAATCCTCTCAACAATTTCATACGGACCAACATAACGAGGGGCTAACTTTCCATTGTGTCCAAAGCGCATGACACTGTGAAACGGAGAAACTTTAAGGAAAACGAGATCACCAACCTGAAACTCTAGAGGTCGACGCCTCCTATTTGCATAGCTGGCTTGGCGATCCTGAGCATCTTTCATCCATTGTCGAATCAGATCCACATGATCCTTCATCTGCTGCACAAACTCTGGGGAAGACAGCTGCTTCTCCCCCACTTCTTCCCAACATACTGGCGATCTTCACTTTCTACCATACAAAGCCTCGAACGACGCCATACCAATCGTCACTTGGTAGCTGTTATTGTAGGAAAATTCAACTAAAGACAACGCGTCTTGCCCTACCACCAAAATCCATCACAACAGCTCTTAACATATCCTCCAACGTCTGGATAGTTCGCTCAGATTGGCCATCTGTTTGGGGGTGATACGTTGTACTCATAGCCAATCTGGTACCCAAAGCTTCTTGCAAACTCTTCCAAAACCTGAAAGTAAACCTCAGATCTCGGTCCGAAATGATTGAAACAGGCACACCGTGCAAATTAACCACAAAATCCACGTACAGTTTCGCCATTTTCTTCAACGAAAACGTTATACCATAGGGAATGAAGTGCGCAGACTTTGACAATCTGTCGATTACAACCCAAATCACATCACAACCTCTGGTGGAACGAGGCAAATGCGTCACAAAATCCATCGCTATGTGCTCCCAATTTCATTGGGGCACTTCCAAACTCTGCAACAGACAACCAGGTCTCATCCTTTCAGCCTTAACTTGCTGACAGTTTAAGCAACGAGCAACAAAATCGACAACGTCGCCCTTCAAACCAGCCCACCAGAAGTGCGGCTTCAACGCATGGTACATCTTCCGTGCACCAGGATGAACATTGTGTCTACTGCAATGCGCTTCTCTAAGGATCTCCTCCCGAAGATCTATCAAGTTGGGCACAACCAACCTACCCCGGAAATGCAAACAACCATCGGACAAAACAGAATAGTCCTCAAGCTGTCCAGCCCTGACCTTCAACTTCAACTCTTGGATGGAAGGATCTGTCCTTTGAGCCGCTCTAATGCTCGAAATGATCTGTGGCTCAACTTGGAAAGAAGAAACCACCACATAATCCTCAGCCGAGTAACCCGTAGTGCTAAGATGCTCACGGTCTTTAGAAACATGTAACGACGCAAGCATATCTCCTTGAGCCTTTCTGCTCAACACATCCGCCACTACATTAACTTTCCCAGGCTGGTACTTGATCTCACAATCAAAATCCTTCAACAGCTCCATCCACCTACGCTGTCTCATATTCAAGTCAGGCTGCGAAAACAAATACTGCAAACTCTTGTGTCCGAATACACCACAAACTGCTCGCCATACAGATAGTGGCGCCAAATCTTCAACGCAAACACCACAGCTGCTAGCTCCAAATCATGAACTGGATAACGAGTCTCGTGCGGTTTCAACTGCCGAGAGGCATACGCAATGACTCGTCTATGCTGCATCAACACACAGCCCAATCCATTGAGCGAAGCATCCTCCAAATCATGAACTGGATAACGAGTCTCGTGCGGTTTCAACTGCCGAGAGGCATACGCAATGACTCGTCTATGCTGCATCAACACACAGCCCAATCCATTGAGCGAAGCATCGGAACACACGACGTAATCACCTGAACCAGACGGAAAAGTCAACACAGGTGCAGTAGTCAACTTCTCCTTGAGCAATTGAAAAGCATTCTCGCATTGCTCAGTCCAAACGAACCGCTTGTCCTTATGAGTCAACTGAGTCATCGGCCTAGCTATACTAGAGAATCGCTCTATAAAACGACGGTAATAGCTAGCCAGACCCAAGAAACTACGAACCTCAGATACATTCATAGGTCGCTCCCAGTTCAAAACAGCATCTACTTTACTGGGATCCACAGAAATGCCATCCTTTGAAATCACATGACCCAAAAACGCAACGCGATCCAGCCAGAACTCGCACTTAGAAAACTTGGCATACATCTGCGAGTCTCTCAACATCTGAAGAACAACTCTCAAATGCTCTTTATGCACCAAAGGAGTCTTCGAATATACCAAGATATCATCGATGAACACGATCACAAACTGATCTATAAACTCGCGGAAGACCCGATTCATCAAATCCATGAAGACTGCAGGAGAATTAGTCAATCCAAAAAGCATTACCAGAAACTCAAAATGCCCGTACCTAGTACGAAAAGCAGTCTTCACGACATCTTGATCTCTAACTCTCAACTGATGGTACCCTGAACGTAGATCGATCTTTGAATATACAGCAGAACCTTGCAACTGGTCAAACAAGTCGTCGATCCTCGGCAACGAGTACTTATTCTTCACGGTAACTTTGTTCAGCTGACGGAAGTCAATGCACATTCTCATTGTGCCATCATTCTTCTTGACAAACAAGATAGGCGCTCCCCACGGCGACATGCTAGGTCTGATAAAACCTTTCTCTAACAAGTCATACAGTTGCACCTTGAGCTCTCTCAATTCAGCAGGCGCTAATCGATATGGTGCACGCGAAATCGGAGCTATGCCAGGCACCAACTAAATGCTAAAGTCAATCTACCTCCTCGGAGGAAAACCAGGATTCTCCTCCAGAAACACATCAGGAAAATGAAGCACCACTGGAACGTCGCTGAGCTGCACATGCGAAGAAGAAGATGCATCTAACACGTAGATCATAAAACCGGCATTCTCCGCCGACAACAAGCTGAACATCTCCAGCGCTGAGACTAGCGGAATTTTCGACTGAGAATCAGCACCGTAGAAGTTCCATTTCTCATCGGACTGAGGCCTAAAATGCACGATCCCATGGAAATAATCCACGGAGGCCCTATAACTGTAAAACACGTCCATTCCCACTATGCAGTCGAAATCCCACAACATCAGACGAATCAAATTCGCCACTAGCACATGCTCGCCAAACCTCAGAACGCCATCCAACAAAACTTCTTGGGAGAACAGGCTAGCACCGCCAGGAGTAGAAACAGACACCACATCGCACAAAGAAAAGGTATGCAGACCATGCTTGATCACAAAAGAATCAGCAATAAACGAATTTGATGCGCCAGTGTCAAACAACACTCGTGCAAGAAAATCAAAGATAGAACAGTTACCTGCAATCACTCCGCTCGACGCGCCCTCCGCTTGCTCCCTCGTAATGGCATTCACTTGAGCATGTTGGGTTCCAGAGAAATGCTGCTGAGACGACTGTCCGAAACACGACGGACCAGGCAACTGAAACGGCCTAAACTGCGTCTCTCCAACCCTAGGCTACGAGAACTGAGGGGAACGGCCCCTAGATGATCCTCCTCGACCTTGAGGTGGGGCTGCGGCTTGCTGCGATCCAGCTGATGGACACACCCTCGTGAAATGCCCATACTGACCACAGATATTACAAGAGCCATGCACACCAACGCACTGATTCAACGAATTCTTGCCTCCACAGAAGCCACAAAACTCTGCCCTAGAACCACTGCTACTAGAGCTGCCAGAACCAGAAGAACCAGAACCAGACTTCTTCTTAAACTGATGGCCACGAGGTCGGAACCTCTGACGGCCAGTTTGTTGAGCCAACTGCTGCTGCTGCTGCTGTGGGGGTTGATGAGCTTACTGCGAAGACTGGGAAGACTGCGCTCCCTGAACAGCGGGACGACCACCCTGAGCACACTGAGGCCTAGCACGGGACCTCCGGTTCCGCAGACCTTCCTCGATATCAACAGCACTATCCACAGCCTCTGCATAGCTCTTTGGTTTGCTCGACAAAACCGAAGTATACAACTCTTCGTTCAAACCCTCAATAAACTTAGTCCTCTTGGCCCTCACCATTAAAGATATGGAGACTCATCCGTTGGAACCTAGCCATCACAATCTCCATGCTTTCCACACGGTTTGCTAAGTTGTCGACTTCATCCTCTTCTTGTCTACCACGACCACGCGAAGGGAAACTACGCTGATCCTCGTTCTGATCTCTAGACTCGTCCTGAAACTACCCTCTACCTCTACCACTACGTATAGGCGGCATCTACGAAGGCACTAAACAGGATAAGGAAACACAGAACAGAAACAGCACAGAAATCACATATCACACAAACAATATGCATCACATAAGTCACATAGTCAAGCACAAGCAACACACGACACTGTGCCTAGACTCAAGTGTGATCCAAGAAATTGAGCTTATCCCAGCTTAAGCTCTGATACCAAAAATGTCAGGCATCGTGCACACATCAGAGTAAAAACACGCAAACACAAACGGAAGATACTAAAAAGTGGCTAAAATTTATTTTTTTTTTGCTTTTGGCCTGACTGAAAGATAACATAATTTAAAATACAAGATACTCAAAATAATCTCAATTTATAAATCCACAACAACACAAATATTCAAATACAACAAATGCCCAACGGCTGAAAACAACAGAAATACTAAAAGACTATCAGCTATATATAGACCTAAGCATCACCTGGGACATCCCACCCGAGGTGATACCAGTGCATATAAATACTATATATAACTGGGACACTCTAACTACCTCCTGGGGCAACACCAGCTGGATCATAACCTCGACCAGCTGCAAAACCTGGAAAACCTTAACAACATACAGGCAAACAAACACAACAGCCCCAGAGGGACCTCGGGGTTAAACCCCAGTATGGAGAGCAACTATAAAACAGCAATGAATAGCAAAAGATATATTCTAATGCTATGCATGAAAGACAATGCAACAGCCGAAGGCTACAACCAAGAAAGGGAGCCAAGGAATTCAAAAGCTGACAACAGATTCTGCAAAGAATGGTTAGTGGCCATTGGTGTGTGTACAAGCACACAGGAATTACCCGCTCATCTTTACACCACACCTGAATACCAGATGCATCAATAACTCAACCTGCTGTTGCCCAACCCAAGAACCGTGGTAGTTAACCACTCGGCGCATGACCAACCCAAGAACCGTGGTAGTTAACCACTCGGCGCATGAGGGCTAAAAGACCAACAGGGAGATGAGAGTGCGGTATTGTCGCTCGCCCTCGCATCCTGGTAAGAAAACAGAGCAACAACAAAGCACGGCTACAACAGCTGAAAGGGAAATGATCATGCGTATGCTCAACCTGCTGTTGCCCAACCCATGAACTGTGGTAGTTAACCACTCGGCGCATGAGGGCTAACAGACCAGCAGGGAGATGAGAGTGCGGTATTGTCGCTCGCCCTCGCATCCTGGTAAGAAAACAGAGCAACAACAAAGCACGGCTACAACAGCTGAAAGGGAAATGATCATGCGTATGCAATGCAACAGCTGAACAGCATATAAAACAACAAGCAATGCACACACAACAATCAAACATAATATCCATGCCAATTCCAGCCGTAATGCAAGCTCAACATCCGTACCTCACCAGCTTCTGAGCTATAATTACCACACACAGCTGCTACAACGAAGTCCGAGCAACACAGATCTGTCACCTGCTATATCAACACAAGCCACTGCTCAAAGCCGAAACGTAAAATAACAGCAGCTGGGAGCTACAACTCCACCAGCGCTTATCTACCTTCCTAACTCAACGGAAAACTCTAACAAAGCTTAAAGGTAGCATCTTTACTTACCCCAACGAAGTTACTGACACGGAAGTGAACGCTTAGGCTAGCAAACTACACAAGGTAGGGGTCTTAGCGATCCTGCGATCCTCTTCCAGCTCTTACAAAGCTTTCTAAAGAGGTATATAATGAAGCGTCTTAGTGAGAGGAGTCCAACGCTACCACTCTCACTCTCGTCGGAGTTGTCTACCACCGGAAATTAGGACGGATAAGGTTATTGTGAACAGTAACTAGGGTTCGCGACAAGATTTGCTATCGGGAAATATTTCTAAGTATGGGATCTGTTAAACAATCGAAGACCAAGTCTTCTCTTAAATATACTACTCAAACAGTAGATAAAAATAGGAACAGATCCACCGACAAAATCAGTTGTCACAATTAATATTCCCAATCAGCAGCTGAGATCTCGCATCAGCTTTTGCCTATCGTTAATATATTAACCAGCTGTTGAATCTTTCAAACAACGCTAAAGCTAAACGGCGTCGCACCAACTTAACCAAACGATGTCGCAAAGGGACACGTCACCTTGCTACCAACAGCTGATTCACAAACCAGCAGTCACAACGCATGAGATCTCTCAACAGCTGATGTCTATCATAACCAACAGCAGATACAAAACGCTCCACTCAAAACGCTATCGTGCTAACTAATCCAAACGACGTAGTTTCGCTACCCACTACGAAACACGGTAACAAAACCAACAACTGGTTCCTGCTCACAAAACATCGTCGCTTCAGTCCCTTAGCTCTCTCTTCTGATCATTTCAACTAACATACCAACAGCTGATCACTCGCAACAGCTGGATACGCGCTAATACACCAACGTCTGGAATCCACGTCAGTATTGCTGCTGCTTTCTACCAACACGCAACATCTGAAATATCAACTGACGCGATCACTCGACGGCTGATCCCACTACTACTGCTGCTGATTCCAACACTTAGACAAAATTGATGTCTATGCCAAACACATCGACCAACAGCTGGTCCAAACCCGACCAACACCTGATTGCGAAAACACAGGTCTCACAGAAGAAGTCCACTACTTGATGGTGAACCAAACTACTGATGATGAGGTATTTGATTTCTCAAATAGTGAAATTACACGTGAGGACCTCATCACCGCACTAAATGAGATGGTCCATGATTACAGAAACTATCTCAAACATTCGAGGAAATTAAAGCTGAAAACAAATGTTTGAAAAATAGTTCAGCTGAACCAAGCACTGCTCAACTTGGGAAAACTGACAGTTTACAAACGGAGTTGAGTAAGCTGAAAATTGAGAATGATTCCTTGAGAACAAAGTCCTGTGAAATCTCATCAGAAAATGAAAGATTAAATCAAGTGATGAGTTCCTGGACTCAGTCTTCGATTTCCTTGAGTAAGCTGCATGAAACCCAGAAGCCATTAAATGACAAAACTGGCTTAGGTTTCAGCGTTGTTGAAAGCAGCATAGAGGAAACATGTACTCAGTCAGATATTGCTGATGACAAATTCAAGAAAATGAATTTTGTCAAAGCCAGTGTGATACATGATGCTTATGAGTCAGTCAAGTATGATAACCAGATCACTGGACAGCTGAACCAAAAGGGTAAAATGGTATTGGTTACATCAATCCAGAAAACTGTTAGCCCAGCTGGCTAACGAACAGACTAGAAAAGGACAAGGCGAAAGTTGTTCCTAAGATGTCTGTTCCGAACCAGCAAAAGCGTGGTTCAACGTAGGCTAAATGGGTAAAGGTTCAGCCTAAGTGTGATCTGAATGATCAAAGTACGAAACCAAAACTCAACAGATCGTACAAAAATTCAGCATGAACCCTTGTGGACATTCATACTGGGAAAACTGTTAAGGTAATTCAAGTATGGGTCCCGAAAGGGGTAATACGATCTGGACCCAAGTAAAATTGCGTACCAAAAGTTTATTTTGTGATTGCAGGATAACAGGTACACAGCTTCGAAGGACTCAATCAAATGGTATCTGGATAGTGGTTGTGCGAGGCACATGACTGGCAATCCACAGCTGTTATCAGATCTGAAGCCATACAAAGGACCCAGAATTGTCTTTGGTGACAACTCACATGGTAACACTGTGGGTAAGGGTAAGCTTGCCCATAGTAACCTTTCAATTCATGATGTTCTTGTTGAGAACCTGTGTTATGATCTTACTAGCATAAGTCAGCTGTTGGACAATGGTTACACAGTTAACTTTCAAAAGCACACATGCACAGTTCAGAATCCAGATGGTCTGACAGCATTAGTAGGAAACAGATCGGGGAATACCTACACTGTAAGCTGGTCAGAGCATCTGGGGTCATAACAAGTACGAATAGCTGGCTATGGCACCAGAGAATGAGCCATCTAAATTTCAAAACACTTGCCAATTTGAGTAAGCTTGATTGATTTCTGGTTTGCCCAAAATAAATTTTCAAAAGACAAGATTTTTTCAGCATGTCAGCTGGGAAAACATATTCGTTCTACTTTTAAAAATAAAAGTGGCAATAGTTATGCCCGAATCTTGGAGCTTTTACATGTGGATCTTTTTGGTCCTATACCCGTAACCAGCTTAGGGGGAACAAATTACACCCTTGTTTTTGTTGATGATTTTTCAAAATTTACATGGGTGGTGTTTCTAAAATCAAAGGATCAGACTGCTGACCAGTTGATAAAACTTTTAAAACGATTGAAAATTGACAAATCTTGCAATATCTATCGAATAAGGAGTGATAGAGGTACTGAGTTTTTAAATCTAAAACTATCCTCTTATCTGGAATATATTGGAATAAAGCATGAGCTTTCAGCAGCTAGAATTCCTCAGCAGAATGAGTTAGCTGAGAGGAGAATCCTACTTTAGAAGAAGCTGCTAGAACTATGATTGCTGATTCCGGAATTTCTCAGAAATTTTGGGCTGAAGCAGTTAACACAGCTTGCTACATTCAAAACAGATCGATGATTAACAAGAATCATGGCGTTACCCCATATGAGATCTGGAGTGGTAAGAAACCTGACAGTTCTTATTTCAGGGTGTTTGGATGCAGATGTTTTATTCATAACAATGGCAAAAAGCATCTAACCACCTTTGATGCTAAATCTGATGCAGGTTTATTCATTGGATACTCAGCCGTGAGCAAAGCTTATAGAGTGTTTAACAACCGGAGCTTTACGATTGAAGAATCAGCTCACGTCGTGTTCGACAAAACCAGTTTTCGATCAAATTCAGCTGCAAGCTTACATGACTTATGTACACGTCTGGAATCAAACAACTTAGACGATTCGAGTGATGACATGCCAATAATGAAATATTCAGCTGACATCTCAAATGTGCAAACTGATCTGAGAGGTAACATAGAAGTCATTGATTTTTTACTAATGTTGACCAAGTGCAGGAACAGATCGCAACCTGTGTGCCTGCTGCTAGAGATGAAATGACTATTGCACAAGATGATGCTCGAACTGATCATACAATCCATCAAGTGGTATCCAGACTAGCTTCGGATACAGAATCTATCAACCAAAGTCATCAGTTGGTATCTGATTCAATTGCCGAACAACGTTCACACCAAGTGGAATCAGTACCATGAGATCAAGATGAAGACATACAGCCAAACATCCAAGCTGAACAGGGAGAAAATCCAATCGGATCTGATCTTTGGTGGAATAGAAATCATCCACCTGAGCAGGTAATAGGTAATGTAACTTCTCCTATTCGCACACGAGGCCGCTTATGCATGAGTACTTCGATTCAACATTCATTTCTCATATAGAACCTAAGATGATAGAAGAATACTCAAGATGGATAGATGCTATGCAAGATGAACTTAGTCAATTTAAGAGAAACAATGTATGACAGTTAGTTCCTCGACCTACTAATCATTCAGTGATAGGAACTAAATGGATCTTTAGGAACAAACTGAATGAGGATGGTGTTGTTATTAGAAACAAGGCTAGACTGGTAGCTCAAGGTTTTAGACAACTTGAAGGAATAGACTTTGATGAAACCTTCGCTCCTGTAGCCATATTAGAGGCCATCCGTATGTTTCTTTCATATGCTGCATTCAAAGACTTCAAAGTCTTTCAGATGGATGTAAAGAGTGACTTTCTAAATGGAATCTTGACTGAGGAAGTGTATGTTGCACAACATCCTGGCTTTGTAAATCATACATATCTAGATCACGTTTATAAACTGGATAAAGTTCTATATGGGTTGAAACAAACACCAAGAGCTTGGTATGAAACACTTTCAAAATTTCTTATTGATCATGATTTTATTATAGGACAGTTGATAAGACCTTATTTAAATTTGTGAAAAATGATCATGTTCTTTTGGTACAAATATATGTTGATGATATTATTTTTGGGTCAACTAACCCCAAATTGTGCTAGAAGTTTTCTAAATTAATGCAGGAAAAATTTGAGATGAGCATGATGGGAGAGCTGACATTCTTTCTAGGCTTACAAGTAAGACAGCTTGAGAATGGAATATTCATCAATCAAGCTACGTATACGAAGGAACTGCTGAAGAAGTTTGGAATGAAAAATAGTTCAGCAGCAGCTACCCCGATGAGTGCTTCAATCAAACTTGGCAAAGATGAAGCTGGAACTGGAATTTAGGTATCTTTATATCGTGGTATTATTGGCTCATTACTTTACTTGACTGCTAGGAGACCCGACATCATGTTTGTTGTTTGTATGTGTGCTAGATTCCAAGCTGAGCCTAAATAATCTCATTATATTGCAGTTAAGAGGATTTTAAAATATATTAAAAGAATTTTCAATGTGGGTCTTTGGTATCCCTAGTTTTCAACTAATCGGTTATAGTGATGCAGATTACGCAAGGAGTAGATTTGATAGGCGAAGCGCAAGTGGTACTTGTCAATTTTTGGGAGATCGACTGATTTCCTAGTTTACTAAGAAGCAAACATCGATTGCTACGTCCTCAGCTGAAGCAGAGTATCTAGCAGCTGGAAGCTGCTGTGCTCAGATCTTATGGATTCAACATCAGCTTAAGGATTATGGCATTGATGCTTTTGAAGCTCCTATTTTCTGTGACAATACCAGTGCAATAGCCATTACTCAGAATCATGTGCTGCATTCCAGAACAAAGCACATAGATATAAGGCATCACTTCATATGAGATCACGTGCTTAAGAAGGACGTCCGGCTGGAGTATGTGTCAACAGATCAGCAAGTTACTGATATTTTCACGAAACCTCTACCAGACGCTAAGTTTTTCGTATTTTTGAAATATCCTTGGTCTCTTAGAATTGCCCTAATCTATTTTTGTGCGAGATTTTGCAGGTTGAACAGATTTAGTCACTTCAGCTTTGGGACCTTAGTTCAGGGGGAACGAAAGGGAACCTCAGTTTTGGTGAACTTCAGCTTTGGGAGAACCTCAGCTTTAGGGGGAACAACAGATCAGAACTAATAAGTGCTGAGTCAGCTGAATACGTGTGATCTGAATCTATTCAGCTTACGCGTATATACAACTGATACTTATATGTCATCTGATCTGAAAGTACCCCAACTGAAAAATTAAAAGATCAATGGATGTGAAGTATTTAAAATGGTGCTTCATTTTTACCTTTAATCGTACGGGTTAAAATTTCAAAATCTTTTCAAATTCTGATCTCTCCATCAGATGATTGACACGTGTGTTGTGACATTCGAAATTTCACATCTACATGGTTTGTCGTACCGTTTCTTTTTCCTTTATATGTTTTTTTACCTTCTTCTAATATTTACCTTGCAAAATACTCTCGTGATTTCAGTGTTTTTATTTGCAGATTATCTCATTTTTCGGCATACTTTCCTTCGATCTATCAACAGAAATGGCTCTTTCACTCACCCACAATGCCCTGCAGATCAACTTGGACTCAGTTCTGAGTCTATCTGATGGAGGAATGGTCTCCATGTTCAAAGCCCTTGAGTCATCGGGGAATACCGTGGTTAGCGCAGTTAAGGGAGTGACCGTGAAAATATCGGAAGAACCATTTGCTGGGATTTTTGATCTACCAACGGAAGGGCTGACGTCAGTAAGTGATTTGCCTGCCAATCTGATAAATCAAGCAATGAAAGCTTTCTCCGAGAGTGGAGTGCTGATTAAAACTTCTTGCAAAAAGAAGGATATGAAGATGGAGTTCAGACTCTTGAACGATATACTGGCTAAGCATATTACAGCCAAGGCTGGTTCATTCGATGCAGTAACCCATGAAAGGTTTCTGCTAATGATGGCCATCCACTGTGGAATCAAGATCAACTGGAGCAGATTCCTCTCTGACATTCTGAAGGAAATGGTGACTCCCTCCTCGAAGCAAGCCCGAGGGTTTGCAGTTCAACTCAGTATTCTACTAGAGGGAGTCCCAGGTCTGATTTTGGGAGAATCAAAGGCACTCCCACCTTTGAAGATTCTGACGGTTAAGTCTGTCGGCACCTACATTTCTAAGAAAATATGTGTCGACAGCATCTGACGAGGTGAAGGAGAAGTCGATGGTGGAGAAAGGTGTTACGGCGGCAGCAAAGAGGAGACCAGCTCCTGCTGTTGAACCGATAGCCAAGAAGAAGCGAACCACTGTTGGAGAGCTGCTCTCACAGTGATGGATCTTTCTATTGTACCAATGGTACAAGAGGCTATACCAATTTCTATGGTATCAGCAGGGAGCCCTACAGTCCAAACAAGCCAAGCTCCCAAAAGAAAATTGATTTTGCAGGAGGAGATAGAAGAGGAGGAAACTGACTCTGAGGACACGGAACCCTTGAGCAAGGTTCTGAATCATACTGAGACATTATTGTCTGATGAAGAGTCACTGAGTATTGATTAGATTTTGAAGAATATTCCTCAAGATAGCTCCCTCCTTCTATCTCAGCTGAGGAGCCTACCCGGATTTTGTTCAGCCACGGCATAAAGTTCAAGGAAGTGGATTGGTACAAGGCCACCATTCCAAAGATTGACCCTGTTGCCAAGGAGAAGCCGCCCCTTCTGGAGGAAATAATGTTGGCGACAATGGCGGATCCGGATCCCGTTTCCCGGGGGCGCAGCGGAAGTTAAAAATTTTTCCCCGAGATACGTTCAATACATTAAAATCAATCAATAAACCATTCATAGGGCGTTTATCGATTGTTACCTTGCTGGCGTCTAGGCGCCTGGCTCCAACCAGATTCACAGGGAATTCTGGCTCTTGAATTGTAGGCTGCGGTAGATCGTCTAATCAGGTCCACGACCGGAAACAAGAGTCCTCCGTCAGTCTGCACTAGAAGAGCTGACGGATTTTAGCACGAACGGAATCTCCTCGTCGCGGTGATCGAAACAAGTCCGATCACGGGGCGGCGGTACGGTGGCGCAAGGGAGGAGGCACGGCCGAGAGGTGGAGGAAGGAAGGGGGCGGCCGAATTCAAGGTCTAGGGTTGTGTGTTGTAGTGTTATGATTAAAGCCCTAGGTCATATCACCATATAGACCTATGATGGGCTTGAACTGGCCCATTGGACTTGGGTCAGGCCCAAGTCCATATGAACATTCGGTACATTTAAAAAACTACGGTTTCATCATAACTCCGATCGACGATCAGATCAGACCGATCGACTCAGTTTCCAAAACTGAACATTATGATGCGAAAAACAATTTTTCAGATTACCTAGTCCAAAATTACATTGTAGCCCCTCAACTTTGGGAAATCGCAATTTGACCCCTGTTGACTTTTAGGAAGTCGCACTCCCTAAAGTCCTCCTCCTTTGCTCAACACATTGAGCTCAGTTTCCGTGCGGGAATCATGAATCCAGTACTTGTGTGACCCTCAATGGTTCAGGGATACAGCTAGCCGTGGGCCCACAACCATTGTGACTCCGAAATCACAATTTCGGACTTGCCCATCGGATCATGGTAAAGCGCCTAGCAACATCGCCCCATGATCCCCTAGGTATCACTGATAGTGCCTGCAAGAACCAGTTGGTCGTGTTTAGCGTACTGTACAGTCCTTTCAACACATATATCCCGATCAGATCAACGACCATTGGTAAATCGAGAGTCGCTA